>VZSC01007931.1:166829-178020 GCA_013398225.1 Steatornis caripensis
AGTGGAGCATCTGTCTTATGAGGAAAGGCTGAGAGAGCTGGGTCTGTTCAGCCTGGAAAAGAGAAGGCTGAGAGGAGATCTGATCAATGCTCACAACTATCTAAAGGGTGGATGTCAAGAGGACGGGGTCAGACTCTTCTCAGTGGTGCCCGGTGACAGGACAAGAGGCAATGAGCACAAACTGGAACACAGGAAGTTCCGTCTGAACATGAGGAAGAACTTCTCTACTATAAGAGTAAGAGAGCACTGAACAGGCTGCCCAAGGAGGTTGTGGAGTCTCCTTCTCTGGAGATATTCAAAAGCCGCCTGGATGCATTCCTGTGCAACCTGCTCTAGGCAAATCTTTAGCAGCGGGGTTGGACTAGATGATCTCTAGAGGTCCCTTCCAACCCCTACCATTGTATGATTCTGTGATTCTGTGATAGTCTTCTTCTCCTCCATGTGCTTTGAGATAACTTCCAGTATGAGCGGTTCCATCACCTTTCCAGGGATGAAGGTGAGGCTGACTGGCCTGTAGTTTCCCGGGTCCTCCTTCTTGCCCTTTTTGAAGATTCAAGTGACAATGGCTTTCCTCCAATCCTCATTTCCCCATCTGCTCCTTCTATGAATATTTGTGTATGAACACGAGGTATTTACAGTCAAAAGGAAACTGTGTGCTTTTCAAATTTCAGCAGGTTGTCATTCTTTCAACACATCACAGGACACACTGCAATTCAATAAAGCACAGTGAACCTTCTCTTATCTTAGCCTTACTCTGCCTGTGAGAAAAAAAATATTCTTGTAATCACGTTGCTTTTTGAGATTAATTTTTCTCTCCCCTCCCTGCCACCTCCATCTGTTTGAGCATCTTGGGATGGTGGAACCAGAATCTGACTTCAAGTTTTTTATTATTTTTATTTTTATTGTATCTAGAGCCTCTGATAGCAATGTATGTATCTCTGGGAGCTTTGAATCAGAACAGCGTTCTGCTGGTACTATGACACCTTTTCTGAATATGTAATGTTGTGCCTGCTAAATGTGATCTCCAGTCCTTTTCCTGTCTGGATTCTTCCAAGAGCACTTTTGCCTCAGTTTACTTTCATGCGCCCATCCTCCTTCTGATATTAAGGCCACAGCATCCTACAAAGCATTTTCAAATACTTGAAGTTAAAATTCACTGAGAATTCTAACTTTTTAACCTTTCCTCCCATGTCCTCATAACCTTATCGAGCCATTTCTCTGGAAAACTTTCTAAAGACTCTTACCTTTTTACCTAAATGCCACAGAACAAGTAAATGTAGTGTTTGTGCCCTTAGAAGCTATATTTGTGTAGTATTTTTCTCCTGGTCTTCAGATGAAGGGAGACTGGAGAGAGGGTAGCAGGAGAGGATTGCTTTTTGTGCTTTTCTTTCCTCCTCCTTTTCTCCACTTGTCCATCTCTCATTTCTTTCTGCTCTGTGTCTTCAATCACAGTCTGATCCTGGGAAGATGCCAATGATGAAGAAAGCTTTTTACATATGACCTCAAACCGGTCAGATGAATGGCAGTTTTCTCCGCACCCGATGAGGCAAAGTTAAAGTGGTCTGCTAATGAAGTCTGTGGTCTGCTTTTACATCTAATAAGGGCTGTAAGACAGCAATCATGAACTAGTCTAAACATTCTACTTTGAAGCTTTTTCAATGTGGGAAACTCATAACATTTCAAAGTGACAGTTTCTCTCTTAAAAGAAAATGAGCAGCAACTAGGTCAATATCCTAAAATTTGAAATAACTGCAGAGTTTCTAACCAAAAAAAAACACTGGTAGGAGATAAAACAGTTTCCTTACATACAAACTATGAAACACAGTAATTCTGAGTTACCACAGATATTTTAGCCAGAAATCCTCTGGCAGGTATTTACAAGTGTGCCAATGCATGTGAAATCAATCTCTGAGATACAGCAAATTAATAAATGTGCTATTTCAGGTACAGGGTGTGCACTGATGTTAACTTATTGATAAACCTGATTTACTACATAAGCTTTGGAGGCCATGAATTCTTTAACTGTCTCGGCACATGCATGCATGTACACATTTGCACATTGTCATTCCTCTCATCATTTTGGAATCTGTTAACAAATTTGAATCAAACCAGAGAAGCAGTTGAGGTCCCAAAGATACAAAGTTCCCTCAAGTTTGATAAAAGAAAGCAAGAAAATCCCTAACATTTCTACCACTGAAGGAAAATCTGGAGGCCATCATTCTGGGATACTATGGAAAGACACTATATAAATGTCTCAAGAGAAGTAATATCTCTGTCAGTGCTTGCCCCTTACAGGATATAGGAAAACCCAGCCATATGAGGTTCAGACGTAAGCAGTAACCAGCCTTCATTAGCTTTGGTGTTCATATTACTTCCTTTACTTGTTATAATGACAGCAAGTATGTGTATCTATAAATACCATTAGAGTGTAGGCATTCCATGTGCTAAGGGCTAAACAAATATACAGAATAGTATTTTTCCTGCCCTACAGAGTTTGGCATTCCCCTCAGCGAGATCAGAGAAAAAAAAAAGAAAGAATCAAAATCAACCCACATGCCCTTGGGAGATACTCAGGTGCACCTTTCACAAAGACCCTGTGCTAGACATTCGAGTGAGAATAGTGCTCAGATCCCCAGGGCCAGTTCAGAGGTGCATACAGAACAGGAGATTGCTTTAATTCCCTCCTGGCTGCACAAAGTAACTCCTATGCAGTGGGGTTAGCTGAAGTCTAATAAGCTTAGAAGCTGATATGGTGCCTGCACCTTATCAGTAAGTATTTTTGATAACTGTAATAACCCCCAGGAGAGAGGATATCATATTGCAATCATTTCTTTTCCTTTCATTCTGTAAGTAAGACCCAAGACACACCAAGTGATCACAATGAATACATACGCTGTGGCTATGTAATTATTTTAGAGGTTTTTCTAATTGAAGTTTTTCAGACTTTATTAACTGAACTTGCAGACTATAAAAAGGGAATAAAAATAATACAACCACACAATGTAGACTGTATTGGAAGTCACAGATCACAGCAATACCTAGGATTTTATGGATGCAAATGTTTTGTTTCCCTTTTACTAAATAAATCACACATGGGCAGATGGATTGGCATTTTCTATTTGTTTTGTTACAGAGTTTACACATTTCTTTACCCTATTACCTGTTGGTTGCTATGTAATAAACATTCATAATTTTTATTTCTATTAATATTTTATATTAAAATTGTGTGGGTATGGGGAGAGAAAAAATAAACCTAGTTCTAGTTTCTCAGTTGCCATAAACAGATACATCTCTGTATCTAAAATACCTAATGCAAATTTAGGTAATCCATAATAGTTGAATTTATTCTATAATACATAATATTTTTATTAAAAGAGAATAGGTACTCTGTGTAAAGTGGTAAAAGCCTATTAAGACCATGTCTATGTAGCATTCAGAATGGCTTTATATTAGAGGAACTTGCATTAGCAAAAAATCATTCTGCTTAGGGATGATAGTTTAAATTATTAATATACACATAAAGCCATGACTAGATTATCAAGTAAGTTGTTCTAAGTTAAATTAAACATACTGAGAGAAATCTTGACCTTGATAGAGTTGGTATAAGTTTCTTCAACTGACTTTGATAGTCCAGAACTTGACCTTCAGTTAAAGATGATGATGTCTCTGTACATCTGCATTTGCAGCAGCAATACAAATAAAATAATGCAAATTGGTACTAATGTCTTATGACCTAGTCAGTGCTTATCCCTATAAAAGAATTATGCATGTATATGATGTATATGTTACATTAAGAATTAACTGATTGCTGATCTACAACATTTCCTATGCTTTGAAGCAAGCTAATTATTTTTAGATGTATTAACCTGTGCTGGAAGGTTAAACTGTTGCCTGTGTGTTTTAGAGTTATTGGCATTTTATTCATATTCATCACAGAAAACTGGGACAGAAAAATGCTGCTTTCAATCAAGCCAATGCATCATAATTATTTCCTGATTGACAAGATGCCTGATTACAATTTATACTGTATCTTGCTAATTTATGAAAGATCCTTTAAAAGTTTTTTTTTTTTTACCTTCCAGTGTGTAAGCATAGGTAGGTGATGCTAACCCTATCTTACAGGTTTCTTCTGCCAGTGAAGTCCTAATTGGGTTTGGAATCTGCTTTTGTTGTTTGACAATGCAGGTTTTATTGCTGGCTGTTTTTTGCCCTGGTTTGGGTTCTTCTGTTGTTTTTCTCCACAAAACCACTTTTTTTCTCAGTGTGCTGTCAATGGAACACAAGAACACCAGTAAATTGGATTATTAGCAAAGAAATAAGAATACCTTATTTCACTTCAAAAACTACTATTTTCCTAACACATTCAGAATCGAAAAATTACTTAAATTTGAAGATAAAGCAAAAGTTATTGACTTATTCAATTAGAATCTTTTGATTCTAATGTCAAAAATGACTGTTAAAATATTATTTAGAACAAGATTAATACATAAGGAAAGAGTATCCAGACAGTAATATGCAGGAAACAATAGCAAAGTGGTTGAAAAGTGCTGAAATAAATAAGAAAATCAAACCTTCTTCTCTGTTTCCCAAGTGTCTTCTTATCTTGTCTTCTATTTCAATTTGATGTGGATAAATAATTGTGTATGCACTCACAGTCACTTCAGTGAGACTGTGATTTTAACCTCAAGTTTCAGTCCAGAAAAACATTCAAGTGTTTAGAGTCTCACCAAGACCAATAGTGAGATTCACACACACACCTAGAAAGTGTGTGTTTAAGCTTCTGTCTGGATCAACTACATAGTTTATATCCACCTAGAGGTTGTAAATAGGTGTAAAGTAGGTAGGTAAAAATGTCAACAGTGGTAGATGTCCTGCTCTTTTCTTGATAAGAGCCTACTCTTAGATGCAAACAAAAGCTTGGGAAATGAAGACATCTGAGATAAAATTTTCCATACCCAGACAACTGCCTCAATTTCTTCTCCTATCAGCATACCCACATAATGACTACAACTCAAGATGAAGCCTAGCAAAGTGCTCTTTTCTCCCCTTATCTCAAATGCCTTCATTTCCATGCAAAGGAAAAGTGATATACAAAAGGGAGAAGAACAAAAGAGACATTACTTTCAAACAGTCCCTCAGTCCCCAGTTTCCCTGGGGCACAGCAGAGCACACTGCAGAAGATGGTCCAGATGCAAACATCCAGATTCACTCTCTGCAAGGGAAACTTAATTTTAGCATGGCACTCATCCTCCTTTCAAAGAGGCACATGATCCTACAATCCTAGAAAAATCTGTCCTGGCTACCAATCACTGAAACTTTTTTTTCCACATGCACAATGCAACATTTTGACTCTGTAATGGGACCCTAAGCCAGTGAGAGCTGTAAAGTAAGTCTACCTATATCTTCTTCTTACAGTTATTTCTTCACAGATAACAAAAAAAAATCCAGATTTTATTAGAATGTAGACTGGCACACTTAGGTTTTAAATAGAGACTTCAAAGCAGAATAGCGAGAGAGAATAGGGGTAAGTGAGGCAGGTTTAGAATCAGTTCTCCCTGGGGCCGGTATGTCCTTGCAGCTGAGTACTTTCTAAGCTTTAGTTCAGTAAAATCTGTGATTTCCTGAAGAAATCGTTGCTCATTTTCTGGGGAGCAGCCAAGAATACTGTAGGCAGAAGAGCTCCTAAGAAACAGAAGGTGTCACAAGAGAAGTGGGTAAAAAAGATACAGAGGGAAATCACTTCAAAGAGGTAGGAGTAAAGGGCCAGACATCAGAAGATGAGGGACAGGGACATCCCTACGAGCCAGAGTATAATGTGCAATCTCCTTCCCACCAAGCATGTCAGAATAATGGGGTCACTATTTTCTTGAAGTTATGTAACATTGCAGTGGACATACAGAAGGAAAAAAAACACTACCCATCACGGGCTCCCTGAAAAGGTAGCAAGCACATGGTGTTTCTTAAGGATGGGACAAAGAGACAATTTCCCCCATAATTAATTTCTGGCAACAAGGGGTAAATGTAGCATAGGCTCAGAAATAGGAAAATGGTGCTATGTACCCTGGTAATGGGAAGATAATTGTCTTTGAATACTGAGAGACAACAACAGGAGTGGAGATTGTGAGGAGACAGACTGGTAAAGAGTTAAGACTGTCATAACAGACAAGACGATGAAAATTCTATATAAGGAAGCTACATGTGGAGTGGATGTGTATTTGGTGTGGGAACTGGGGGCACCATTTCCACCAGTGACCAATAAACAAAAGGTAGGGATGGAGAAAGATTTTATTTTTAAAAAGCATTTCCCAAAGAACAAGGAATATAACCTGAGACTCAACTCACAAAATTCCTAGTTCAAATTGCCTTGCAAAATGTATGCTTCATTTGACTAGGTGAATAGCTCACCTTCACAGAGGATGACAACTTAGTACAGTTACCTGCTATATTTACTCTGCTAGTCTGAGTGGCAGATATCCAACAGTGCAATGAATTAGAAGACTGAAACTGAGTATAACGTGGATCATTTGCAGAATTTCCATTGTTTGAAAATTATATTCTAACCGTACTCTTTGTTTCCATTGAAAAGATTGGAAATTAAAGAACAAGACAGATGTAAAATCATACATTAATTATATGCTACAGTTGCCTAACCAAATATTCAGAAAAGGAAGAGAAGGTCAGACAAAATTTGGCCTATGTATATCTTTAGCTCTGATTCCTTACCGTTTTAATTTTTTTTTCAAAATGAGGCAAACGTGTTAATGAATTCACTGCATGTGAAAAAAATAGTTTGAAAAATGTCGGTGGGTAACACTTTGTCATTATGTCACGGTTTTCTTCAAAAGGAGAATCTTTTTTATAGAGGAAAATACAAATTTGGTATTTTGTCAGGAAAACATTAGCATAAATATTTTTATTTTTCTGTATTGGAAACAGCAACCAAAATGAAGATCAGCAGATCAATACCTGGCTCCAAGCCCGGTGTCTGCTGGCAGAATTTTGGGTTTTTTGATCATGGGCCAGTCTACATGACACCAGGCCTGCTGGTGAGAGATGAGTTACGCCTGTCTCAAAGAGGGGAAGAAGATCTTTTCATAGAAGTTAGCAGGGCTCATAGAAAGAGCTTTAAACTAGATTTCAAGAGGGACAGGGATAAAACAAGGCTCTCTAGAGATAAGCCTGGGGGCAGCACACCAATGTTTGTGGGAAGGTGTACTAGTGAGATCCTTCAATGTGCCATCTCAGTAGAGGCAGGGGATGGAGAGCCATACAGCAGCAAAGAAACAATGGTTATTGATGGTTTAGAAACCATGGAAGTGCCTGAGAATGGCTATGTAGGAATTAGGGCTTCTCCGCCACCAAAAGGTGGCAGGATTAATAGCTCAAACGAAATGCATCTACACAAATGCACACAGCATGGGCAACAAACAGGAGTTGGAAGCTGTTGTGAAGCTGCAGAACTATTATATAGTTGTAATCACGGAAACATGGTGGGATGACTTGCACAACTGGAACACTGAAATGGATGGCTATAAACTCTTCAGAAGGGATAGGCAAGGATGGAGGGAAAGTGAGGTAGCCCAGTATGTTAGGGAGTGTTTTGATTGTGTAGAGCTTGCTGATGGTGACGATATGGTTGATGGTTCATCAGTAAGAATCAGGGGGAAGGCTGACATCATGATGGGAGTCTGTTATAAAGCACCAAATCAAGATGAAGAAGATGAAATATTCTATAAGCATCTGGGAGAAGTCTCACAATCACTACCTCTTGTTCTTGTAGGGGACTTCGCCTTACCAGATGTCTGCTGGAAATACAATAGAGAGGAGAGGAAGCAGTCTAGGACATTCCTGGACAGTGTGGAAGATGTTGAGTGAACCAACTAGCAAAGACGTCCCACTGGACCTGTTGTTTCTGAACAGAGAAGGACTTGTGGGTGATGTGATGGTTGGAGGCTGTCTTGGTCATAGAGATCACGAAATTACAAACTTCTCAATTCTTGGAGAAGTAAAGAGGGGGGTCAGAAGAATTGCCACCGTGGACTTCTGGAGGGTAAACCTTGGCCTGTTTAGGAGCCTGGTTGACAGAGGCCCTTGAGAGGCAGTCCTGAAGGGCAAAGGAGTCCAGCAAGGCTGGATTTCTTCAAGAGGGAAGTTTTGAAGGTGCAGGAGCAGGTCACCCCTACGTGCCGAAAGATGAGTCAACAAGTAGGAAGATTGACCTGGCTGAACGGAGAGCTTTGGCTAGAACTCAGCAAAAGAAAAGGAGAGTTTATGATCTTTGAAAGAAGGGGCAGGTGACTCAGGAGGACTACAAAGATGTTGTGAAGTTATGCAGGGAGAAAATTAGAAGGGCCAAAGCCCAACTAGAACTTGATCTGGCTACTGCCACAACAGGCAATAAAGAAATTTCTATAAATATGTTAGCAACAAAAAGAGGACTAAGGAGAATCTTCACCCTTTACTGAATGTGGGGGAAAACATAGTGACAAAGGATGAGAAAAAGGCTGAGGTACTCAATGCCTTCTTTGCCTCAGTCTTTAATAGTAAGACCAGTTTTTCTCTGGGTACCCAGCTGCCTGATCTGGAAGACAGGGGCAAAGAGCAGAATGAAGCTCTTGTAATCCAAGGGAAATGGTTAGCAACCTGCTATACCTCTTAGACATACACAAGTCTATGGGGCCAACTGGGATCCACCAAAGGGTGCAGAGAGAGCTGGCAGAAGTGCTCATCAAGCCACTTTCTATCATTTATCAGCAGTCGTGGCTAAATGGGAAAAACCATGTTGCTGAAGGGGACACCACTGAGAATCAGGCACCTTGGACCCTGGTAACCCTCAGAAGCAGGAATCCACCTAGGTCTCCACTGACCAGCATCACAACCCAAAATAGATTCGACACTTTAACGACTATAGATGATCACAACACTCACGAACAAGAGCTACAAGGAGAGCCTGTACCTTCACACAGTGGACGCCATGAAAAGAAACGATGAGTGCTTGTAGTGGGGCACTCTCTGTTAAAAGGCACTGAGGAGTCCATCTGCTGACCAGACAGAGACTCGAGAGAGGTATGTTCCCTTACAGGAACTAAGATAAGAGACATAGCTGAGAGGGTGCGGCAACTTGTTAAGAACATGGATTATTATCTGCTTCTACTCTTTCACATGGGTACAAATGACACCAAACACTGGAACCTGGCCAGGATTAAGCAAGACTACAAAGCTCTCAGGGTTGAGTGAAAATCATTGGTGCCCAGGTCATCTTCGTCTCGATTTTACCAGTTAGGGGTAAGGACAAAGCCAAGAATAGACAGATAATGAACATAAATTTCTGGCTACGTGGCTGGTGTCGTCGTCGGGTTTTGGGTTTTATGATAATGGGACATTCTTCAATGGCTCCAATCTGTTGGGTAGGGAGGGGTTCAACCTGTCTGGAAGGGACAAGAGAATCTTCAGCAACAGGCTGGCCAACCTGTTGAGGCGGGCTTTAAACTGAAGGACTCAGGGGAGTGGGGTCCAAAATGGATGGCTATGTACTTTTTAGGAAGGACAGGACAGCAAGGTGTGGTGGTGGAGTTCCTCTTTATGTCAAAGAGCAACTGGAATGCATTGAGCTCCATCTAGGGGTGGATGAAGAATGAGTTGAGAGCTTATGGGTAAGAATTAGGGGGCAGGCCAATATGGGTGACACCATTGTGGGTGTTTACCACCTGATCAGGATGAGGAAGTGGACGAGGCCTTCTACAGACAGCTGAAAGTTGCCTCACTGTCACAGGCCCTGGTTCTCATGGGGGACTTCAACCACCCTGATACCTGCTGGAAAGAAAATACAGCTAGGCACGCACAATCCAGGAGGTTCCTGCAGATCATTGACGATAACTCTTTAACACAAGTGGTGGAGCCAACAAAGAGAGGAGTGCTGCTGGACCTGATACTAATGAACAAAGAAGGAATGACTGGGGATGTGAAGGCTGGGGACAGCCTTGGCTGCAGTGACCATGAAATGGTGGAGTTCCGCATTCTGTGTGGATGAAGCAGGGCAACAAGTAGGATTAAAACTCTGGACTTCAGGAAAGGTAACTTTGCCCTCTTCAAATACCTACTTCAAGGAATCCCACGGATTAGGACTCTAAAAGGCAGGGGGGGGCAAGAGAGCTGATTAATATTCAAGAACCATCTCCTCCAAGCTCAAGATTGGTGCATCGCTTCGAGTAAGAAGGAGGCATGAGACCTGCATGGGCAAGAAAGGAGCTTCTAGAAAAACTGAAAGGGAAGAAGGAAATGTACAGGATGTGGAAAAAAGGGGCTATCCACTTTAGAGGAATATAGGAATGTTGTCAGAGCATGCAGGGATGCAATGAGGAAGGCTAAGGCCCACCTGGAATTGAAGCTGGCAAGGGAGGTCAGGGACAACAGGAAGGGCTTCTACAGGTACATCTATATCAAAAGGAAGACTAGGGAGAATGTGGGCTCACTGCTGAACGAGGAGGGCACCCTGGTGACAGAGGATGCAGAGAAGGTGGAATTACTGAATGCCTTCTTTGCTTCAGTCTTCACTGCCATGGCTGGCTCTCAGGATTCCCAGTTCCTGGAGGTAAGAGAGAAAGCCTGGAGAAATGAAGACTTCTCTGTGGTCGATGAAGATTGGGTCAAAGACCACTTAGGCAAACTGGACACCCACAAATCCATGGGCCCTGATGGGATGCACCCACAAGTGCTGAGGGAGCTGGCAGATGTTATTGCCAGGCCACTCTCCATGGTCTTTGAAAAGTTGTGGAGAACAGGAGCGGTTCCCAAGCATTGGAGGAAAGCGATTGTCACTCCAATCTTCAAAAAGGGCAAGAAGGAGGACCCAGGGAACTACAGGCCAGTCAGTCTCACCTCCATCTCTGGAAAGGTGATGGAACAGATCATGTTGGAAATCATCTCAAAGCACATGGAAGAGAAGAAGACTATCAGGAGTAGTCAACATGGATTCACCAAGGGGAAATCCTGCTTGACCAATCTGACAGCCTTCTATGATGGCAAGAATGGCTGGGTAGATGAGGGGAGAGCAGTGGACGTTGTCTACCTCGACCTCAGCAAGGTTTTTGACACTGTCTCCCACAACATCCTCACAGGTAAGCTCAGGAAGTGTGGGCTAGATGAGTGGACAGTGAGGTGGATTGGGAACTGGCTGAATGGCAGAGCTCAG
>VZSC01007932.1:0-16150 GCA_013398225.1 Steatornis caripensis
TGCTGACAAGCGCGGGGACAAAAGGTTGCGGGATTTATTAATGCGTATTAAGGAGAATCAGGGGCGATCAATAAAAGCCTCATCTACATTCTTGGGCCACTTGGTAATTTTCTTGCTTCTGAAGCTTTTTCAAGAGTTATACCCTCTGTTGCCGCGCACGGGAAGATATTTTATTAACAAATCAATCGAGACTTTGTAAAGGATAAGATTAATAGTTAAGATTTAGCATAATGGCGTTCGCGTTATGAATTATTGAAAATTATACTATTGATTTTTTCCTCGCTGCTAACCGAGAAGGTCAATTTTTGTTTTAACACAAATCGTCAAATATTAAAAGCTAGACTTTTGTCATAACTCGAGTTTTATGGGGAGGCTACATTCCTAAAATTATTTTACAATGTTCTCTCCCGAACGCCTGGGAAGAAGAAAAAAAAGAAGTGGGTTTTTCACTTGCCCTGGAAACTGAAAGCATCATAAAGATAATTTCTCCTTCTGTAGTATTGCTCATTAAAAACATACAGAAACTCATATCCTTACTGCAACTCTTCGAGCAACTTTTCCTTTCCTTTTTTTTAAGAAGAAAGATAAATGCATCTGTATTATTAAAAAAAAAAAACACAGAAGGCAAAAGTAACCGTCTACACGGCAAATCACATTTTTCCGTCCCAACATTTTGAACGTGTTTTACTCTTCCCCCCCTCCCCAATTCTTACCTATATTTACACCCAAAGATATTACATTTTGAATAGTGATGGTGCGAACTTTCTTTCTTTCTTTTCTCTTTCTTTCCTTCTTTCCTTCTTTCTTTCTTTCTTTCTTTCTTTCTTTCTTTCTTTCTTTCTTTCTTTCTTTCTTTCTTTCATTTCTTTCTGTATTTCTTTCTGTATTTCTGTCTTTCTCTGTCTTTCTGTCTTTCTCTCTGTCTTTATTTCTTTCTCTCTGTCTTTCTTTATTTCAACTTTTATCAAACTGGAGCATTTCTTATCTGGGACTAATGCTGTCAAGGGCTCTCATCCAGCCAAAGTGAACTTGTTGATAATTTCTGCTTCGGATTCACACGCCTGTTTATTTTGGGCCTTTCTACCATCAAAACACCCTTTCAGATCCCCAAGAGCCAGCAGCGCGCTAAAGGATTTTAAAAAAATTAAGCGCGTCTTTCGCACAGCTGAAAACATGCGTTTTCCAGCAGCGTGGCTCTGAATTTTCCTCCGTTTCCTGGCATATATATGTTTTGCACGTTACCGTACACTTTACACGGCTGGAAACAATAACCCTATTTAAAATTTCGCTGTGGCAATGAGACAGACCTTTCAAAACCTTATCGCAGCTGTTCAAATACAACATCATTGTCAGGTTAAGAGCCAGTGTCTTTTATAGCTGCAGCCTCCAGCTTCTGGGTTGCCGGAGAGTTTAAACATTACCTTCGGAATACTCGCTGCTGCTTGCAAGACCTTTCCGCAGCAGCCCCTGCGCCTGGCGCAGCCCCCTGCCCGCCCCGGGCACGCTTCGCCGCCACCGAGGGCTGCGCAGAGAAGCGGGCGCCGCGGCGACATGGCCACGTAAGATCACGATCAGAGCCATTGCTAAGATTTGCCTGCGAGGGGAGAGGAGCAGCGCGGAGCCCACGACGCTCCCGCCGAGCGCCGCGCCGTCCTCCCCCCCCTCCAGCCCCCCCCNCCCCCTGCCCCCCCCGGGCACGCTTCGCCGCCACCGAGGGCTGCGCAGAGAAGCGGGCGCCGCGGCGACATGGCCACGTAAGATCACGATCAGAGCCATTGCTAAGATTTGCCTGCGAGGGGAGAGGAGCAGCGCGGAGCCCACGACGCTCCCGCCGAGCGCCGCGCCGTCCTCCCCCCCCTCCAGCCCCCCCCGGCCCGCGCTTTCTAGCAATTTCCTCTTCTTCAACAACAGCCCGGACAACCCACAGAGTTTAAAGAAACAAAATACTATTTTCCTCGACGCAGTTTAAGACTTGACTGTTACATCTAATCAGGAATTTTATGCCCATCAAATGGCTCTTTCATAATTTTTATTTACACTTTAAGAATAGGGGGTCCCAGAAATACCCCAGCTGCAGTGCTCGCCCAGAGGTCCTCAGCGGGTTTCGCCCAACGGTAAAGTTAAAACAATAAGCAAATGCTGAGCTGCTTTCCACGCCAGCCTCTCTGGTGCTAGAGGAGCTGGCTTCTTGGCTCCTGATTAGACATGAGGGCTCTTTGATTTTTCAAATTGGAAATATTAATTTCTCGCATGTCACTGCACGGAACTCAGATGATGGTTGTAATGATGGTGATTTAAATACCACATTCAGGACTGGCAAACGGTTCCGTAAGACCCTCCGCTCGTGAGGGTTTTAAAAAACGGGCAGCGACTTTTTATTGAAAAGGAACAGCAGGAAAGTTTAAGTTTGATGTAAATAGAAGTTGAATAAACATGCGAGAGCCGCTGGGGAACTGGGGACTTAGGCTCTGGGCATTTAATGTCACTCTTGTTTTAAATCATATTAAAATGGAATCAAGTAATTAACATTAATAAATAAATCAATATTGTGCAATAAATGAGATATACAATCTACATTAATATAAAGGTTTTGCTCTCAGAGCCCCATATTTTTTCGAACGAGGGAAGAAAAAAAATAAAACCCCAACCAATGGGTCCACGCAGATGTAAATTACTGTTTGTAATAAAGCATAGGTGGACATTACAGTTTTCTCCTCTAGCAAATGTCAGGGCTAAAAAGTTGAGGTTACCAGACGTGGCAGCAGGGCTTAATTTCCGCTGCCTTATCTTCCTAAACCCTATTACTGGTGATACGATTATTTTTTGTCTCGGCTGTGCTGAGGATTCTCATTGTTGTAATTTGCTGTGTTTGTGTCTCATTATGGAAGGGGGATGGGAGAGAGGTATGAAAGAGGCTGGATATTTTGCAGATGCCTTCAGAAAGAGAGGTATTGCTAGAAAAAAAAAAATCCTATTTTAAAAACATGCTGGAACCCAGGAAGCTTTTAGTAAAATTCCTTTCATTTGCTCGATTTTAGCATTTTATTTAGGGTGTCTTTAAATGCAGAGATTGTATATTTTATGCCACGCTGTTATATTGCAGGGAGATTGAAGAATAGTTTTTATTTAAGGAAAAAAAAATTGGCTACTATATTGTGTCCTTTCTTCTCTAATAACGCAACTGCCAGGCTGCCCAGATTTCTATGTGCCATATTTTCATAGAAAGAGTCGGCGCCTGGGCTGAGGGCTCAGATTCCCCGGATTTTTTTTGACCGAGGGCGGGAGGGGGGGTGGTGATGGGGGGTTCGTGGGGCGGACGGACTGGACGACATGCTGATAACATTATGTCTTTTCCTAAATATGAAAGCTTATAAAATAATCAAAACAGCACCCTGGCCATTTCCTCAAAGGTGTTATTTCTGAGCGTGGGGATGGCACAGTAGCACTGACTGTACTCCCAGCTTAGCCCCAACCCTCAGCCCTTCCTCTGCTGTATTTTCATATTTCTGCGGACACAGAAGCGCAGATCTGGTATGATGAGATTTTAGGATGTAGATTGGTAGCCAGTGCAGCCCTCAGCCTCGGTATTTGGGCTGCACATTTATCTTTCGGCAGATTCCTGCCGCATTTGTGGTTTAATCAGAAAATAAGAAAATGCCCTTTCGTTCTCATTAAAGGACAAGCCCAAAGACATTTGGAAATAGCTCACAGCCTTTTCCGTCTAAAGGAATAAAACTGAGAAAGGGGTGAAAAAATTTTAAAAAATACAGAAGAGGTTATAGACTCCCACAGAACCATCACATCTACACGACGTTTCAAAAAAGCGGCATTTCCATATTCGAGTATATTTTTAAAAAATAACGCCACATCCTGGCTCCCGTCCCTCGTCCGCACTCGCAGAGCTCGGCCTCGCTGTAATTGCGGGGGGTTAAAGCCCCTCGCATGGAGCCGGATGGGCTGGGGGTTGGCGTGGGCTCTCGCACGGAGCACACTCGTGCCAAGAGAAACAAATAAACACAAAAACTTCGCTGAACGTTTCCCTCTGGAATTGGGTATCTCCACCGAGAGGCCAGGCGATTTTCTTTCGGGATCCGGCTGCGCCTGCGAGGGCCACCTTTGGCGTCCGGGATCCCGAGGATTTCAGATCGTACCGTGCCATTTTATTGCCGACGGAAAGGCTATTTCTAGGAAAGTGTTAACAATGAACTTCTAAAAAAAAAAAAACAACCCAACAACCCAGCAGACAAAGTGCCAACAAACGCTCTCACGAGAGACGGGGCTTTAAAAAACGCGGAGTATGGCTGAGGCAACGCGAAATAAATTTCGATGAATTCTGCAAATAAGCAGAAAGCAGGGAAGCCCTTTCTTTCCTCAGATTCTGACCAAAAGTGCGCACCAGAAAAACAGAAAAACGGAACATGCTCGGTCACTGGAGACCGTCCAGGAAAGTCATAAGCTTCGTTTTAATTTTCTAATCTCTAGTTTCATTTTAGTAGATCTCCGTAGTACTTTTAAGGAGGGGGATTTAATTCAGCAGTGCCTTGGCAAGGTGATGTTCGGATATTAAAAATGTCTTCGCTCTAGTGTCTTTTTAGTCTTTCTTTAAAAAAATAAGTACTATTAGCGTCTAACGTTAATCTTGCCTTTAAATAAAATATGGTTTTAAAATTATGCTTTCTGTAATCAGATTTTTATTTAAGAAAAGCCCCGAGTCGGGATAGAAGATAAACTGTGGACAAGCATGGGTTTGATATTACTTTTGTTCCATCTGCATTAAGGCTGTCCTTAAATGAGTAAACAGATTTTCGTTCTAGGGAACGAATTCCCAACAACACTGGAGGGGTTTTTTTCTTTATTTCTTTCTTAAAATTACGGATTTTTTTTTTTTGAGCTCGGGTGCTCTATCAAAGATTACGACCCCCCCCCCCCGAAAAAAATTATTTTAAAGTAGCATATTTCTCCAGTACGTCACGGTTATGGGTTATTTGTTTAATAAATCTTTTTGATGCTGTATTTTCTCATTTGGAAGGCCCTGAAATCTTATCGTTACTTATATATTAGATATTTTATTAGCGGTGGAATTATGATGAGGGGGAAAAGAGCCCGCAACGCCGGCGGGCGCTGGGGGCGCGCGCGCGCCCTCCTGTGGCCGTTGAGCGCCACGCGCCGGGGAGCCTCCTCCGCTCCCGGGAGCTTCCTCCTCAGCTCCCTTTGCTCTCAGCCGCGGGTTTCTTCCTTTCTCTTTTTTTAAATAGAAGCTTAAAATGGCTAGCATTGAGCATTTATGCAAGATTAATGGTGGGGTGTTTCGGTTTCCGCGGCCCTCTTTTGCGGTGCCTTAGCGTTTTAAAGGCGTAATAATGCGCTAAGGTAGGCTCTTAAAGCACTGCAGGGAACAGAGAATCAAACGACCCGTTCTCGCCCTGTGGATTAAGGCTCAGGAGAGACGCGAGAATATTGCAATAACGTCAGGCGAAACGCTTTGAGAGAGTCTCCGCGACTTTGCGCGTCTCCGATTAATGGGCTTTATGGGGAAACGCACATCCGCAGAAAAGCTACACAGAAATACCGTCTTTCTCCCTAAATTACGAAACGTTTCCTACAGCCCCAGCATTTATTTTTTTTAGAGGAAAAAACATTATTTTTTTTCTTTAAAGAGCTAAACAAAAAGAAGATTTGGGGCGAATTCCCGGGGCGCGGAAGAGAAAGGCGAGGGAAGCGCAGAGCCCGCCGTGCTCCGGCTGGCGGGCACCGGAGCGGGGCACGTTCCCCGCACGCCGCGGAGGGCTCACCTCAACCCAGCTGGGATTTTCTTTGCGTTATGATGCATTTGCTAATACGGCCAGCTATGCGGTAATAAGCGTGTGTGTGGTTGTGCGTGTGTGTGAGAGAGAGGCGGGGGGTGGAGGAAGACAGAGACAGGGAGAGAGAGTGGGTAGTGGTTGAAAATAACAGAGGAACCTTAAGGCGCCTAATTATTCAGTAAGGTTAAAGGTGATGACCTTGACATTTTGGAAGTTCAAAGACATGCACTTATGTTGTTCTTACTAAAAGTTTTTTTTTTAATTTTTTTTTAGTCATGCCTCACTTCCGTTCCGTTTCTCGATTTTTTGGATTCTCGGGCTTTTCCTGACTTATCTGGGCACTTTTGCCTTCCCTGCGCGCGAGCATAGCGAATGCCGCTCCGTCCTATTCAAAAAAGGCAAATTCTTTTCTCACTCCTCGCCTTTATTGCACATTGCGGAAATCTCTTTTTCACCCACCAGAAGGTGTATAATATAACCCAATTAAGCTGTTTAGAACCTCGGGGTTTATGGTGTTGTCTAGACAGTTCAAGGTTTTGTAAACAGCCCGGCCAGGTCACGCAAGATAAAGCGGCGAGGAGCGGAGCGGACCCCCGCCGCACGCTGCCCCCGCGCAGGGCCCGCCGCGGCCGGGACAGCGGGCTGCGCTTACACGGCTGGAAACAATAACCCTATTTAAAATTTCGCTGTGGCAATGAGACAGACCTTTCAAAACCTTATCGCAGCTGTTCAAATACAACATCATTGTCAGGTTAAGAGCCAGTGTCTTTTATAGCTGCAGCCTCCAGCTTCTGGGTTGCCGGAGAGTTTAAACATTACCTTCGGAATACTCGCTGCTGCTTGCAAGACNCCGAGCACCGCGCTCCGCTCGCCCTGCCGACGAACGCTATTTAAGAGATCCACGCCTCTGCCTCCGAAGTATTTTTCTTTTTTTCCTTTTTTTCTTTCCCCCTCCCTCCCCTGGTGCCCATTGTTTATAGCTCCCTCTTGTCTGACTCGCTCCGAGCTCTCGGTCTTTCTGCCTTATCCTTCACTAACAAGTAAACAGTCATCGGCGTTGAGGGTCCTGGGCTTATTGGGAGCCTGATCAGTTAAAAAAAAAAAAAAAGCCTTTTTCGTTGTTTAGAGTAATTGTATCACCACCAGAAGTGATGGTCTGCAGACAGCCATGTTGGCTCTGCCTCAAAGCGAACGGGGAAGGTCGCGCGTATCTACAAAGGGAGAGTTAGACATCTAAGCTACTATTTATTTAAAATGCATTTAAAATAACCCGACTAAGCTTCCTCCCGTTATTATTTAACTGAGCTTGGCTCTAGCCCGGGAAACGCTAGTATCCTTCAGAGATGGAAATCCATACAGTGCACGGAAGTTATAACCTTAACTTTACTAGAAACCATTTATTCACATGAAAAAGACAGTGGCCCATGCTTTTGGATGACAATAGAAACATATATATATATTTTATATATAGCGAACGTACATTTACCATCTCTTAAATAAACCGCATTCACTTAAAGGGAGGAAAGTGTTATCCTAGCTCAAAAGCAACAACAGAGCCCCCCCGAACTCAATGAATTGTAAGCAAAAACTACCAGACACACTGCAGGTCCATTGCTGGTACTGTGGGAGAGGAAAAAAAAGCACCTTTGGCGAGAAACACTTGAGAGCAGACAGTTGGATTTACCCTAGTTTCCCCTTATCAGGCATCTGCTCCGCCAAGCCCCGAAATCTCCAGTGGCCATTCAGTGTGTAGAGTTGCACGTGAAAATGAAACTTTGAGTTCCGCAGGGTGGATGTGTCATGTAAACCAATCTACGTTTGCATTCAGATGGCAGGTCAGAGAGACCGAGATATTCTTTGTTTTTCTTCTTCCTTTTCTCTTGCTCTTTCTCTTTTAAAAATATTTTTCCTTTTTTTTTTTTTTTCAAAACAAAGGATTCCCAGTGAAATATTGGAGTCGATCTCTGTTCAGTTTCTTTTCTTTCATCCTTCGATTCTGGAACCAGATTTTAACTTGCCGGTCAGTGAGATTGAGCATTCTGGACAACTGCAGTCTTTTCTCTTTGTTTATGTACACGTTGAAGAAAAACTCCCGTTCCAGTTCTCTGATCTGATATTTGGTATAGGGACATCTCTTTTTCCTTGATCGCTGGGGAATTGCTGAAGTTCAAGAGAGAAGAAACTGATTTATGCTGCTGCTACGAACATGCTCAGCTAGGAAGAGATCAGAGACTTTGACAATATCCCATTGCCTGGAAAGCAGCCCTCTAGCAATTAAAAAAAAAATATTCCTGGGTCTTTTACTCTCTGGACGATTTAGCAAAAATAGCGAATATTTCCCAACTTCTCCTTAAAAGAGAGCACTTCGAGCAATGCAGAGAGATATTTAAATGGGCTGGAAAAATTCCAAGTTTCTCAAACTCCTCTCACCCCCCACCCCCCCGCCCCAAACAAACGAAGATCTTAAGCTCTAAACCGAAGGCAGCTCTGAGTACTACCTGTGAAATCTGCCCGTCTCCCCCCACCCCCGCCAAATCAACAATTTAATAACAATTAATATCCTCTTCCAAGAATACCTTAAGCCCACCTAAATTGGTTTCCTATCGTAAACACGCTTTACAACGGTAAAGGAAATCTTATAGGATATATAAAATCCTTTGGATGCTTATAAAATTGCACATAAAATGCGGCTTGACAAAGTGTTGGCCTTGTACTCTTGCCCCCAATTTACTACTGATACCTACCTGAACTGTTGCTCTTCTCTGCAACAGCCTCACCAGAAGGGGAATCGGCGCTGTTCGCTGGTGTCACTTTCTTCTCTTGGCTGGAAGGTGTTTTACTGCAAGTGCTGTTCTGGGCTTTCAAGTCACCCTTGTCCGCGTCCCCCTCGCCCTCGGAGTGCTGCTGGTACGGGGGTCCGGGGGCTGTCTCGTAAAACTGGTCGAAGCCTTGCGGCAGGATGCCGTTCCTCCCCACCGAGCTGTAGAAGTTGGAGGCGGCGGGAGACGGTCCGTGGTGGCCGCAGACAGGGTCCGTTTTGAATAACATTTCCGTCCTCCTGTTCGCAGGCTGCAGAAAGTCTCTGTGCATCACCTCTTCAGCTGAGTAATAAGGAGCATAACTGCCCCTATACTGCCATTTGCTGCGCTCTAATCCGTATTCCCTGAATGCTACTTCGCGCACAGGCTGGACATGAGGTAAATTAGAAGAATAAGGAAAAGTCATTTGACAGGACGACGATTGCGACAAAAAAGAGGGTTTCGTCGAGAAATCTGAGGGTGAGACGTAATAAGCGCACCCTGGCAGATACATATTGGATGTGCCGTGACTGCAATCGTCAAACTCAGTCATGTCTTCCTTTTTGCGATTGCGAGCAACCAGGAGGCTTCAATGCATTGAACGAGATCCATCTATTGCACAAGAGGGTTTGGACAGGATCAACTAAGAAAAAATCCCCACCGTGTGCTGACGTGCAATTCATCTTGATTGATTCTAGTGGTAATTATGTCACGTGACGCGATGTAGAAATGTCCTTATATCTATATCAGCCCCTCGGAAAGGCTCCCAAGATCTCTCCAAAGAGCCCTCCCAGCACGGAGAGGCGAGCGCAGCGTTCGTACCAATACAGCCGGTTTTTCCCCCTCATCCTCTCACCAGGCGATGAGATACACGTAGGTGGTGCGGCTGATCACCTGGGGCCGCGCCGCCCGGGCAGGCGCCTGCCCACCGCCGGAGCCCGGCGCGGAGCCCCGCGGCGCGCAGCCCCCCGCCCGCATCGCCGCCCGGCCCTCCGCGGGCAAGGAGGGGGCAACGCGGCCGCCGTCGGGGAAGGTAGCACGTCGGAGCGCGGGGTGCGGGCGCTCCCGGCTAGGGAACGTGACGGCTCCTCGTTAGAGGGAGCGGTGCTCGCCGGCCGCCGCGCACGCGGGTGGTGGTTCGCTCGCGAAAGACAAGTCCCGTTCACGCGCTCGAGCGTGCGAGCGGATCTGCCCGCCCGGCTCCAGCAATCCGCAGTTGGCATCACAACCGGTCAGGAAATTCAAAGCCTGAGTCCCGATCACCTCATTTTCCCTCGCTTAGAAGCCCGAAAGCTGCGCGCTCGTGTCAGGGCGCCAGAGACGAACTGAAACGAGAAACACGCGAACAGAGCATCTCTCGGTGGCCGCTTTTATGAAAGGGAGACACTTTCGGGCTCCTCGGGAAAGCAAAGGGCTAGGGCAGGAAGAGAAGTCCACCAAGCGCGGTTTCCTTGGGAAGCAGAGCAGCACACAAAGTGACCTCTGTTCCCGTGCCTCCAACTCCCACCAAAACGTTCATTTTCATTGGAAGGGAAAAGCAGGGTTGGGAGCGGGCGACGCGCACAGCACCCGCCAGCCTTGCGGCCGCCCTGCCTCTGAGGGCTCATTTTGGCCAATTTTCTTTTTCTCCTTGAAATATGATTTTACATAGACGAGCACAAACCGGGTCACAAAGGCTGAAAAGAGAAGAGAATAAATAATACGAGCCAGCAATAGCCCTATGCTCAAGCAATCCTTCATTCCAGAAACGTTTGCCAGCTCTCTATGGGAATGCCTTTTTTTTTCCGCCACTCCACAGCGTAGCCAGAGCAGCCCCGCCACATGCCGCTCTCCAAATAAACCCGAAATCTGGGCGAGCCCTCCACGCCGAGCAGGGTCGCCCCCTGTCCCCCAGGCAATCCCCGGGCGCTCCGTCCAGGCGGCAGGCCCCAGATCACCTCCCAGAAGGCAGCCTCCGAGTGCCACCGCAAGCAGGGAGTCCGGCAGGTATCGAACTGGCCCCAAAGCGCCGCGGGCGAGTCGGGGGAAGGCCCGCGGTGGCCCCGGCTCTGCGAGGCGGCGGTGCCCGCGGAGGGCTCGGCCAGGCGCAGGCTGCGCGCCCCACGGCCCCTCCGCGACAGACGCCTCCTGCGCGCCCGCGCAGGGGAGAGGCTCCGGGGGCGGGAGCCCCGCAGCCCGGGCTGCGCCCCGCACCCTGCCCCCCGCCCNCTTCCTTTTTGCGATTGCGAGCAACCAGGAGGCTTCAATGCATTGAACGAGATCCATCTATTGCACAAGAGGGTTTGGACAGGATCAACTAAGAAAAAATCCCCACCGTGTGCTGACGTGCAATTCATCTTGATTGATTCTAGTGGTAATTATGTCACGTGACGCGATGTAGAAATGTCCTTATATCTATATCAGCCCCTCGGAAAGGCTCCCAAGATCTCTCCAAAGAGCCCTCCCAGCACGGAGAGGCGAGCGCAGCGTTCGTACCAATACAGCCGGTTTTTCCCCCTCATCCTCTCACCAGGCGATGAGATACACGTAGGTGGTGCGGCTGATCACCTGGGGCCGCGCCGCCCGGGCAGGCGCCTGCCCACCGCCGGAGCCCGGCGCGGAGCCCCGCGGCGCGCAGCCCCCCGCCCGCATCGCCGCCCGGCCCTCCGCGGGCAAGGAGGGGGCAACGCGGCCGCCGTCGGGGAAGGTAGCACGTCGGAGCGCGGGGTGCGGGCGCTCCCGGCTAGGGAACGTGACGGCTCCTCGTTAGAGGGAGCGGTGCTCGCCGGCCGCCGCGCACGCGGGTGGTGGTTCGCTCGCGAAAGACAAGTCCCGTTCACGCGCTCGAGCGTGCGAGCGGATCTGCCCGCCCGGCTCCAGCAATCCGCAGTTGGCATCACAACCGGTCAGGAAATTCAAAGCCTGAGTCCCGATCACCTCATTTTCCCTCGCTTAGAAGCCCGAAAGCTGCGCGCTCGTGTCAGGGCGCCAGAGACGAACTGAAACGAGAAACACGCGAACAGAGCATCTCTCGGTGGCCGCTTTTATGAAAGGGAGACACTTTCGGGCTCCTCGGGAAAGCAAAGGGCTAGGGCAGGAAGAGAAGTCCACCAAGCGCGGTTTCCTTGGGAAGCAGAGCAGCACACAAAGTGACCTCTGTTCCCGTGCCTCCAACTCCCACCAAAACGTTCATTTTCATTGGAAGGGAAAAGCAGGGTTGGGAGCGGGCGACGCGCACAGCACCCGCCAGCCTTGCGGCCGCCCTGCCTCTGAGGGCTCATTTTGGCCAATTTTCTTTTTCTCCTTGAAATATGATTTTACATAGACGAGCACAAACCGGGTCACAAAGGCTGAAAAGAGAAGAGAATAAATAATACGAGCCAGCAATAGCCCTATGCTCAAGCAATCCTTCATTCCAGAAACGTTTGCCAGCTCTCTATGGGAATGCCTTTTTTTTTCCGCCACTCCACAGCGTAGCCAGAGCAGCCCCGCCACATGCCGCTCTCCAAATAAACCCGAAATCTGGGCGAGCCCTCCACGCCGAGCAGGGTCGCCCCCTGTCCCCCAGGCAATCCCCGGGCGCTCCGTCCAGGCGGCAGGCCCCAGATCACCTCCCAGAAGGCAGCCTCCGAGTGCCACCGCAAGCAGGGAGTCCGGCAGGTATCGAACTGGCCCCAAAGCGCCGCGGGCGAGTCGGGGGAAGGCCCGCGGTGGCCCCGGCTCTGCGAGGCGGCGGTGCCCGCGGAGGGCTCGGCCAGGCGCAGGCTGCGCGCCCCACGGCCCCTCCGCGACAGACGCCTCCTGCGCGCCCGCGCAGGGGAGAGGCTCCGGGGGCGGGAGCCCCGCAGCCCGGGCTGCGCCCCGCACCCTGCCCCCCGCCCAGCCGCCGCCACCGACATGGCCCCTCCTGCACGCTCCGGCCCCCCAGAGCAGGCGAGGGCTGCCCAAGGGGCTTCCACACCGACGCCCAGCTTGCCCTTTCTAAAAAGCAAAAGACCAAAGTCAGGCAGATAAGATGAAACTCATTCCTTCCTTCTCTCCCCACCCTTTCTTTCCTTTTCGCTTTTCTTTGTACAGTATGGTATTTTTTGCCTTGGTGCCTCGCCCGCAAGCCGCCTCAAATGTCACACATTGCACACAGCACATAGACTCTCGCAAGGTATCACCAGAAATCAAGGCACAAAACCACCATTTCCTCGCTTTATATGTAACTTTCGAGTCCTCTCCATTCTGCTGCAACACATGAACAACCTCCTAAAAACGATGCTTGCGCAGTTAAGATGGCTACTGTGTCACTAGCTAGCCTGAGCTTGCAGCAGAGCAGGGCAGGGATCCGTTTGGATTGTGCCCCCAGGTTTCTGATCGCCTGTCTCATCAGGAGAGACGGCTCTAGGAACCTATGGAGCTCTATTTTCTTCACCGTTCAAACAACTAATTACGCCTTAACCAGAATCATTCCCCTTCCTTTCGATGCAGCAAGCCCAGCGTCAATTAAATTTTGTCGCAGGAGCCAACTGGTTTCAACTAATTCAAGTTCAAAGACACGGCGACGATTTGTTAATACGAAAACAGCCCTTTTAGGAAACAGTCCTTTAAAAAGCGATCTAATTTGGAGAACGTGAGACCAATATCGCAGCAGAGACCCCGCTGGAACAAGGCAGAGCTGGGGGTCCCCGCCTGCCAGACCATTTTCACCCTGGGGTTGGTCCCCAGCTCGGCTTTGAGCATTAAATAGTCCCCCCTCCTTTTAATCTTTTTTTTTTCCTTACCGAGATTAACTAGCATCGAAACATAAATGCACATCATGTACACAGTCAGGCAAATACTTTACCGTTAGGCGTCTTGAAACATCTGCAACCGTTGCCTGGAATTACCAAGTATTCGGGTCCAAGTGACATTTCCAAAAGCCCTCCGTGGAAATTAAGGCGACTTGCATAACATTCGGGTTTAAAAATACACCCAGTCCGGCTGGAGAAGATGCGGTATTTTTGTGCCACCCAAGATAAGACACTAACTTGACCTTAACTTTGTTATGGCGCCCCTAGTATCTGGAGAACGTGAACAGACACTGTCTGGCAGCTCTCGTAAAAACCGACTGGAGAAGAGATTCTGAGTCATTTCATTTATTGCCACTACAGTTCTGCAAGAAAGCTTTTCCTCCCTGCCAAACTTTAATTATTTATGCTCTTTTAGGAAGCACAAAGGCATCCAGAGCCATTCCCAACGAGCCGACTTGCGTTTGCAGCCTTATCGAACGAGGAGGAATGGAGAGCCCCCTCGGAAGGGCTTTATCACGTTTAGGCTGCGGTCGGAATGCAAAGATGTTTATGTTGGAGTAAATAAAGGGATGGATAGTCGCCTGCATGCTGCGGGGGGACGCGGGCGTGGGCGCAGCAAGCGGGTGCCCGCTGCTCCCCCACCCCACCGCCCCCCCCTCCCCGCACCGCGTGCACCCACAAAGCCGGGGCAGGGGGTGAAATACGAGCTGGAAGGACACTCGAAATAATCCATCCGGAGAGCGTGGGGTACATCCACCTCACTCGGGTGCATCTCCTGCGCGCCCACCCGGCATGCCGCACACGCGTGTGCGCACATGTGCCCACGGGGCGGGTGCGCGCAGACAGAGTCGCACAGGCAGGGCGCGCCCCGTGCCTGCAGCTCTGCCACACGCGTGTGTGCCTCCCCGCGCACCCGGAGCCGCTGTCGTCGCCCGCAGCTTCAGAGGAACAGCTGAAACCTGGAGCACGGTCACGCGTGAAATCACGCACCATTTTCTCCCGCCGGTGGGGCTACGCACAGTATGCGCCCGCAAATACGCGCGCCCGTGTGTGCGCACACACGGTTACACACAACGGGCGCTGCTGAAAGAAGTGCATCT
The DNA here is from genome assembly GCA_013398225.1 of Steatornis caripensis. Classification (NCBI taxonomy): domain Eukaryota; kingdom Metazoa; phylum Chordata; class Aves; order Caprimulgiformes; family Steatornithidae; genus Steatornis; species Steatornis caripensis. The sequence goes on from VZSC01007932.1 coordinate 14,460, forward strand.
CTGCATGCGCAGGCACACACGGACAGAGATAACTCGCATACTTCTGCACCACATCGCCATTTAGGTCCTACCTCCTCTGTTTTTCCACCTTTCGTGGGCGATTAGGGCTAGAAGCTTTACCCTAAGCCATCGTCGTGGACCGGATCCGTGTGATAAATAATACATTGCTTTTCGCATCTTTTCATCCGAGGTTTCTTTAGTACACGGATTTCACATCACTCGTGTAATAAAGGGACTGGTTGTACCGGGTCGGGTTAGGACAGGGAAGGACGGCGTGAAGGGACCATTTCTCATGGTCTGTAGGAGGCTGAATAGTATTCCAGGAGGGAATAAGAAAAGGGGCTTTATCTGGTTTTAGCTTTTCTCCTGGCTTGCATTATTGGGGTTGATTCAAGTTTTTTTAATGAGGGAAATGCTACTGAACGAAGAGACTTTTATTGTCCGCAATGCGCCAGCTCCCAGCACAGGGGCTGAACGCCTCGGAGATTTGGGGAGACGGCGGGGTGGTGCCTGTGGCCGTAGGTGTGCATCCCTTCCCTCGGGGACCTCACACCCGGCGCTCCTTCGCCCCCTCTTTTCCGCTGGCAGTCACCCCGCCATGAGCGAGGTAGGTTTTTGTCTGCGTTGGGCAATGCGGTAAGAGGGGCCAGTCTGGACGGCGAGAAACGCGCCTCCAAGACGGGCTGGTTTTCCTTCTCCCTCCGAAACACCACCCGAGCGTTACGTTTGGGGCTCTCTGGAAAGCTCTCGGGAAGACGGCTGCACACACCTCCCAGAAACCCGGCATTGACCTCCAAAATCGTCTGGACCACCGCGCCTTTGCGAGCAGCGCGAAGAAAGCAGAGTGCGTACGAGCAAAGTTCAAATACGCCTCTATGAAACAATGGTGTTACTGCTTCGGGAAGGCAATAGCCCCGTGTGAATAGGTAGCTGCTTTGTGCCGTTCCTTGCGGTTGTTTAGCCTTGTTGCATACGCCCTGAACAACCATATCTGAGCCTAGTTTATACACCAGAAAATAAAGCAGGCTCTGCCAGCGTAATTATTATTACTGTTGGGAGAGGCAACCCAAGGTTTCGCGTGTGGAAACGCCTCTTCATTAGAAACAGATTTAGGTGGAAGTTGCAGCCAAAAGGCGTTTTAATTTGGACCTAAAATTCCGTGAGTTGCTTTTTTTTTTTTTTTTCATTTTTGAAGTACCAGACCAAGCAATATCTAGCATTTCCCCGGGCTCTGCAGCTCCGGCCAGCCCGAATGCTCTGGTGCTGGAGGCTGGCAGCTCTCAGCAAGATGCGGGGAAAATCGATTTCATTCTCGTCCTAAAACAATAATCAAACGGCTTGGACAATGCTCTCGGCCCCTCTGGTTGAGTTATCCTCTGAGGGTTATATCTGGGCAAAAACCCGAAAGCGTTCCCCGCTTTCCGTCATAAAAACCTCTGCGGAAATGGCCATGGGGATGGTCTCACAAAATAATAAACCCCACCAAAACCTCCGGGCTCTCCTCTCTCCTGCGCCTGCAGCATCTGGGGGCGAGAAGGGGGCCTCGGCGCCGGGCCCCTTGCCCCGGCCCCGGCCCCGGCCCGCCCGCTCTCCTCCGCCCGTTTGCTTGGGGCAGCGCCTGGACAAGGCCAAAGTCAGCGGCTCTCGAAGGGCAGGGCCCGGCCCGGCCACCTGGGGCGGCACCGGCAGGG
>VZSC01007933.1:5264-24026 GCA_013398225.1 Steatornis caripensis
CCGACGGGCTCCCCAGCGGCGTGCGCGGCCGCCTGCTGACGCGGGCGTCGATTTGGAAGCGGGAATTGCTCGTCCTCTCTTACCGAAGCGTGTTTTCTGCACTTGGGGGGTGCCGAGCTGGCGCGTCCCCGAGCGGGCCCGGGCGCCGGCGCCTCCCGTCCTGTCCTGCCTTGCAGGGAGCCGAGTACCAGCTGCGCCTCTCCCTTTTCGACGCCACCTACCACCACTTCTTCGGGAGGACGTGGAGGAGCGGCCGGCGAGTCGCCCGCGCCACCCCGCAGCGCCTGACCAGGGTGGCTTTCGACGAGGTAGGGCGCCGCGGGCAGGGTCTGGGGAAACACTGGCAGCCCCCCGGGACGGGGCGGTGAGAGGCGGGTGGGGACGGCGATCCCACGGGGAGGCAGCTGGAGCTGCAGGCGTCAAGCCCGAGGAGGGCGGAAGAGCCACCTTTGCTCGAGTTCATCACGGAGCCGCTCTCCTTTGGTGCTGGGTCGCTCCATCGGTGTGGTGGCACTGGTGCTCAGAGCCCTGGGAAGCCCGCGATGAGCGCGCTGTAGCCGTGAGCCTTTTAAAGCAGCGAGTCAGAAGCGCGCCTGGCTCCGGCCCGTGGTCTGATGCCGCTGGGCCTGCTCCGCGGCGGTTCGTTCTGCGCGCAGGCAGACAGCAGCAGCGAGCCCTTTTCGCTTTTGGCTCTTCCCAGTCCTTGGCCCAGGGTGCATCCCAGCTGCTGCCCCATCGTTAAGCTTTTAGGCACGGTTTTCTGGAATGGGCAAGTGGGGGTCTTGGGTGACTGCTGGGTGATGGTGTGGGCCCAGCGCTGTGCCGCCTGCTGTGGTCAGAGCCGGCGGCAGAGAGCAGTGTTCCTTCGCAAGTGGGAAGAAAGGGAAGAAGCAGCCGCCCACCCTCCGGCGCAGCAGTTCTGCCTTGCCTGGGAACTGAACTCGCCCAAAGCCATGCTTCTGGCCTTTGCCAATACCGGGAAACCGGGGTGCCCCCCTTACTGAGGAGACCCCGCTGCCCCGTAGTGGGGACGACGGCTGAGAAGTAACGTTTTCTAATTCAGAACTAATTTCCACCTCCTCCAGTGCTGCAGATGAGGTGCAGCACAGATTGGCACCACGGTGCTTCATTTACTTAAATCAGTAGCGTTACCTGAAGGGCGCTGACGTGTGTGTTTCTTCCCCAAGTGTTTTAATTGCCGCCCCTCCTTTTTTTGAAGAGGGATGGAGAAAAGCTATGGCAGAGGGTGCTGCAGGGAGAGCAACGTGGCACCGCTCCCTGCCGACCCACATGTCGCATGGAGCTGCCTTTCTGAGCACCGTCCCGACATCTGCGGGCTTGTTGGGTGCTTGGCTTGTGGTGGGAGCAGTTGGCAGGAGCTTCGGGATGTTCGGGACTGCGTCTCGCGGCCTCTCTGCGGTTGCTGAACGGCATTGCCCGTCCCCCGCAGCCTGCCCTGCGCGCTTACGGTGTGGCTGCACCGCTCGGGGCCTTGCCGAGGTGATGGGGCAGAGGAGAGGCGGGCTGCCGGCATGATCTGCCCTGCTCGTCCTCGTAGGGTTTAGGGGAGAGGAACGCGCCGTCACAAGGCCCTGTTGGCGTTCGCGGAGGGAACGGCGGGCTTGGTTTTACAAGGGATCTGCTCTAAGGGCTCCGTGTGTCTGCAAGGCAAAGTGCGGGTCTGCAGCCAGCGGTCGTTACTTCAACGTTTTGCAATAAAAGATAATAGAATAACAATTTATCACCCTGGGCTGATGCGGTAATGTGTCTCTCTGTTATCCCTTCCTGACAGCCTGTGATTACAGTAAATGTTTTCCCTGGGACACTGCAGTAATGAGTTTCTAATAGAAAGATTAACCTGGCTTTAAATCCTGTCCCAGGGAGGTGACCTGTGTTCCGTCCCCTCCGGCCCGGGCCACCCCCGTCTCCCTGCGGCAGGAGGGTTTCCAGCTCCTTCGGCTTTGCCAGTGTGGGGCCCGCCGTGATGCTGTAGGTTGGGGGTGCACCGAAACCCTGCTCTTGCGGGGTCTGCAGTTACTGCGAGCTACTCTGGAAAACGGTCGGTCATTACCAACAACAAAAAAAAAAAAGTTAATGATGTTTGAGATTTAAGGAGGTCGAGATTTCTGAGCGGTGCCAGAGGCCATTTGCTGCGAGCTGCTGTCTGGAAGTGTTAATGGACGTTCTGGCTGCGCCGCGCCGGTGGCTGGCCAGGTGCTCTGCCTGCAGCTGCCACCCGCGGCTCTGAAATGCCCTTTCTCTCGCCTTTCCTGGCCCAGACTGTTTACTTCCACACCTCCTTGAACCACCCCGGCATCGTTGCTGTCGTCGAAGTGGTGGTGATCGCCGGGAAAGGGGGTGAGGGCTCTCAGCATCTCTCCTGCGGCTTTGGGCTCATCCCCCTCTTCAGCAGCGGGTCGGAGGCGACGGACACGGCCGCCGAGGACAGAGTGTAGGTCCCCCCACCGCCGTGTGATGGGGCACGCCGGGAAGCGGGGTGGTGACGTGTGTGGCTGCTGAGGGGGGAGAACGGGTGGTCCTGGGGCTGCAGGAACAAAGCCAGCATTTAGAAAACTGCATTTCTTCCCTGCTGGGGAAGCAGCGATGGGTTTGTAAGCGATGCCTGTCCTTTTCCTGAAGGACAGGGTGTTTACCGTGGGAACAGAGTAAGAGGGTGGCTTCTAACTGTTGAGCAGAGGCGTTGCGGAGGCCGAAGATGTGCTTCAGGAGGCGTTTGCTGACCCCTGCGCACGTCCTGTTTGCTTTCAGACTGAAGCTGTACCACGGGACGCCGCGCGCCCTGCTGCACCCGCGCTTCCAGGACCCCATGGAAAGTAAGCAGCAGCAAGCCAAGGCGTTGTGCCTCACTTCTTTCTTGGCGGCCTCCCTAATCCAAATGAGTGTTGTGTGTGTCCGGTCGATGCGATACGGGGTCCGCGCCCTGGTCGTGCTAAGTGGACGAGCCTTACTGCTGGACGGGAAAAGCCTGGCCGGGCAAGCCCGGGTTTTGCTTTGCTCCTAACACTTGCGTTCGTGGATAACGATTTCTTCAACACCGGTGCCACGAAGCTGTCTCCCCCTGGTTTTGGTCATTTTGGGATGTTTTCTCTTCTTCAGAGAACAAATACCTGACGGTGATGGAGAAGAGCCACCTGCAGTACGCCCTGAAGCCCCACCAGCCCCTGGAGACTGTTTTTCACCTCCTTCCCGAAAACCTCCTGATCTCCGGGCTGCAGAACATTCCTGGCTTGCTGCCGGCGCATGGAGACACGAGTAGGGGCTCCTTCCCTTTCCCTGCTGCCCGCCCTGCTCCTGCTGAAGGCAGCAGGTCCCCGGGGAGGCTGCAGGCGGGCGCTGGCGTGGGGTTTCTGGGCACGCCACATTCTCTGCAGCACTGCCCCTTCCCAAGAGCATTTCCTGGCGCGTGGGCTGGCGGGGCNCCGCGAAGCTGTCTCCCCGTGGTTTTGGTCATTTTGGGATGTTTTCTCTTCTTCAGAGAACAAATACCTGACGGTGATGGAGAAGAGCCACCTGCAGTACGCCCTGAAGCCCCACCAGCCCCTGGAGACTGTTTTTCACCTCCTTCCCGAAAACCTCCTGATCTCCGGGCTGCAGAACATTCCTGGCTTGCTGCCGGCGCATGGAGACACGAGTAGGGGCTCCTTCCCTTTCCCTGCTGCCCGCCCTGCTCCTGCTGAAGGCAGCAGGTCCCCGGGGAGGCTGCAGGCGGGCGCTGGCGTGGGGTTTCTGGGCACGCCACATTCTCTGCAGCACTGCCCCTTCCCAAGAGCATTTCCTGGCGCGTGGGCTGGCGGGGCTGCAGCCCTTAGTTTCTAGCTCATCCTGAAAGATGTCAGAATGCCCTCGGTCTGTTCTCCTTCCATTAATTGCTTCGCTCCTGCGAAATGGCTAGGGAGAAATGATGGTTAGTTTAATTACAGTTGGTCGGCGGAGTCTTAGGAGAAGCCCTTGCAGCTTGTTTAAAGTCGTCCTCGGTGGCGGGGCTCGGGGCCGCTGGGGGTCTGGCAGGTTTGAGGGGACGAGCTCTTGCACACTCAGCCCTCATTAATCTTTCCCTGTGGGTAGCAGCCTTGCCGTTCGAGCTGCTGCAATTAAAATTGTGATCCGAAAATTCGGAGGGTGAAAAGTGCTCTCAGTTCTGCAGCTGAATTACGTGTCAGCTTACTGCCTGGAAGACCCTACCGCTAACCGTTTTGCGGGTTCTAACTGCTAATGTTAGAGCTGAGCGAGGTCTCCAAAGCAGCCATGTCCCCGGCGCGGCTGAGACCGCGGCTCGAAAGCAGAAGAGGGGGGAGCCAGCGCCTGGCACTGCAGGGCACCTCGGCACAATGGTGGCAGCGGCTTTATTAACTAAGCAGATTGCATCTGTTGACACCAAAGGTGTTGGGTGTTTCTGGATATCTCCTGGGCACGAAGGCGTGTGCGTGTGCTGGGGAAGCTGGGGAATCCCGCACACAACCGTGACCTCTCCCCGGTGCTGTTTTTGGCTCAGAGCCGGCAGCAGGTGCCCCTGCGGTCCTGGTGACGTCTCCCCCGGCTGTGCGTGACCTGTGTCCACCCCCTTGGCCTCTCAGGTGACTGCTTGCAGAAACCCCGGCTGATGAAGCCAGTCACATGCTATCTGGAGAGGCTGTCCGTCCGGCTGCACCCTTCCTTGGAGGAGTTTGAGGAAGAACTGCTGGACTTGCTGAACAGCGATCGCTTGCTTAAGGTAGTGTGGACGCAGTTACGGCAGGGGAAAGAGCGGTGCGCAAGCAGTGATGCCGGCGCTGCGTTTTCGGGCAGAGCGGAGAGGTTCAGGTAAACGGTGCTTGTGCATTTGGTTCACTTGGAGTCTCCGATTTTTTTGCCGTGCAAGCCTTTTGGTTCACCGCTGGCTTAGCACATGGGTGCTCTGTGTTGGGCTGGGTTTGAACACCCAGACACCAATAAGCAGCATCTGCGTTTGCTCTGCTACGGAGAATGCGAAGACAGGATGCGGTGCTCGTCGCAGTGTGGCTCGGCAGGAGCGGCAGCACCCGGTGCGCCATAAGGACTGCTGTCCAGTCGTTCTTTATTTGCCGGATTTGCACCAATTCTGCCGTAAAGACAGAAGATTTTAATATCCATGAGCTGCTGGGGGATGGCCCCCATTTCTTTGCATTTCTGATGGATTGCCTGAGTTTCCTGGCTGCAGGCAGCACAAGGAGGGGTGCCGAGCCACCCCATGCTGCCTTGCTCCCTGAGCTGAAAAAACTTGTCTGTTGCAGGCTAATGCTGTGCCAGACGGCGACGGGGTGGCAATTCGGGAGCGGCGGCTGCACGTCGGTGTCCACAATGGCCTGTGCTTTGTCCAGGTGCCGCAGGTGGCCGTGCTGGTGCCGGAGGCCGAGGTGGCACGGGGCGGCTGCCCGGGGGTGCCCAGCTCCAGAGCCAGGTAAGGGGGAGACCCCCCCCACCCACCCCACCGGTGTCGCTTCCCTCCTGCCTTGGATGCTGCCCACAGCCGCTTCTCCGTCCCGGCGCAGGGGTGCAGGTCAAGCTCTGGTCCTGAGGAGCCGCATCCAGCTGAGTGAAATGGTCCCTCACCCGGCGTTCGGGGTCTGCTTCCAGCTGGAGTACGTCTTCTGCAGCTCGGGGAGAGCCGGTGGGAAGGTAGGGCTGAGCATGCATGCACCTCGTCCCCATGCCTTGGTGCGGGGTGGAGATCCGCCGCTGCGGGACTGAGCCCCGCTGAGCAGTGCCGTCCTGCTGCCCCCCCAAGATGCTTCAGCTCCTTGCGTGGCCGCGCTGCCTAACAAACGGCCCTGCAAAGTGTCCGGCGCTTTCCGCAGCACTGTGCGGANTCGTCCCCATGCCTAGGTGCGGGGTGGAGATCCGCCGCTGCGGGACTGAGCCCCGCTGAGCAGTGCCGTCCTGCTGCCCCCCCAAGATGCTTCAGCTCCTCCTTGCGTGGCCACGCTGCCTAACAAACGGCCCCGCAAAGTGTCCGGCGCTTTCCGCAGCACTGTGCGGAACATCCTGCAAATGGGCTTGTTCAATCATTTTAATTTTGTGCGGTTACGTTTCTCCACCATGTATATGGAGATATGTAGCCTGCAGCGCTCCTGCACTGTTCTGGCCAAGCTGCTTTGGAACATTTCAGCTGTTTTTAATTTAAAAAAGGCTTTTCTTTTTGGCATAAATGCTAAATTCTAAAGAAGTAAACCCCTCCTGCTCTTTTTTTTTTTGTCTGAATGCTGAGGTTTTTCTGAGACCTTCAGCTTGGTGCTCTCTGGACCTTAAAGTGAGAGAAGTCTCTGTGTTGACTGCAGAGACCACTAACGCCTCCTTACCCATCATTTACATGTATTTCAGTTTAACCTTTCCGCAGGTTAAACCCAGCTTAGGGAGTGCTTCAGTCCTCACCTCCAGAGACCCTTTGCTGTTGCAGCCATTAGCCAGTAATTGATGGCCAAGGGCTCGTTAGGAGGCCCTAATTGTCCCACTGAGAAGCTCATTGAAAATGCAGCAAGTGTCCTCTCCTGTTACAGTTACCCAGAGCAAAACTGGGGGGAGAAGGGGTGTTTGTGAAGTGGGACACTGTGCCCGGCCAGAGGGGTTTGTATTGAGGGAGGGAGGAGATGCTGAGCCGTGCTGTTGGAAACGATGTGTTGGGTTCCACTCCTTTAAAAAGCTGAAACCCAAGGACCCGCGGAGATTTGGGGCTCTCCAGGTGGATCTGTTTGGCTGTGCTGGGTGCCGGGAGCACTGGCTGCGTGGCAAGTGAAGCAAAAAAAAGGAAGGGCAAGAGAAGCAAATCTTGAAACTTGCGATCAGTCTCGGTGCTCTTCCACTGAGCAAGCTCGCCATCCTGGGGCTTGTCTGTGGGACCGACGTGTCCCTCTCCACCAGAGAAATGTTCCTTGGAGCCTGCAAAGTGATGGGAGCAGAAAGGTGTGGTCGTTGCGGGGTGGGGAAGATGGGTACAAAAAGAGAAATAAGGCGCTGGAAAGCGGAAGAGCTCCAGAATGGGTTGAAGGGGAGCGGTTTCTGTGACGCCGCAGCCAGGTGTGGGGAGGCACAGTGGGAGATCAGAGCCTGTCTCTGCCCAGCAGCACCTGCTCCCCAATCCCAGCGGCGAGGCGGGTGCCCGGCACTCACCATGCTCCCTGCTCTGCCCCCAGGTCCTGCCTGGCAGCGCCCGCAGCGAGGCAGCGGACATGTGCTCGGTGCGCTGGGCCGTCTGGAGCCCCGTCTTGGGCGCTGGTGAGGCGGACGTGGTCCTGCCCCTGCGTGGCGGCGCCCACCGTGGCCCTTGCCAAGCCTTGGTCTACCGGACCCCGCCGAGCAGCAGGAGCTCCCGCCAGGTAAGGGCTTCGCTCTGCTCTGCCAATACCCGGGTGCCGCTGCCTGTGCCTGGACGGGCTTGCCGTTAGAGAGGCTGTTTGCCAAAACCTGTTTAAGCGCTGGGCAGCGGGGAAGCTCTGTGAATTTGTGAGTGAAAGAGGCACGGGAAGAGGAGGGTGACAGCCCCAGCCCCTGCCAGTGAGCACCTACGCTGACAGCGCGCTCAGCATCTGGTGCTGCTTGACTTCAGCTCCTGGATGTGCAGACCAAGCCATCACGTAGCTGGGCAGCGCAGTTATTTGTGGCAATGCCTTTGGAGGCCACGGTGACTTGAGCAGGCTTATTCCGAGGGATGCACACGCAGAAGATAAAGGCCTTGCTCCAAAGTGTTTATCAGCAAGAGGAGGTTAGGGCCGGGGCGAAGGAGTTGTGGAGGGCCTGTGCCGGGTGGATGGATCGATGAGTGTCTGCAGAGCTTGCTCAGCAACTTGCACCGGGTGGCAGTGGGTGGCGTTGGCAGGCATGTGCGTTTGTCTCTGCAAGGATGGAGGTGTCTGATCAGCTCATTAAAGTACAGCCCCCTGCTAGCCCTGACTCCGGCTTGCACCACCGTTTCTGCGGCTGCAGGGCGAGGGAATCATCTCGGGTCTGAGGGCGTGTGCATGTAGCACGCCGTCTAAAACTGCTTCGTTTCCACTGTCAGGGGAAGCACGTGGAGTCTGGGACTGTCCAATTCCATGTTTCCACTGATTCGGAAGAACATCTTGTAACTGCTGTGGGGATCCAACGTGAAGACAGGGACGAGTCGGAGAAGCCTCCTACACCATCGCTGAGTGAGTGTTTTCCAGATCGCTGACATTTAAAACATAGAGGGTGGCACTGGTGTCTGCTCGGGAGAGAAAACACGACTTGCTGAGTTCCAGTGAGCTAGTTTATGAATTACGGGAGTGAACCGAGTTTCTGTCGAGTTGAATTCAGCTCTCACTTCTTAACTTAAGAAGTTCCCTGTGAAAGTAAGCACTGAGCCACATGCAAAATCCCCAGGGATTTCCGGCATGGCACCACGCCGCTCCTGTTTCGGGTCGCTCCGACAGCATTTGGGGTCAGCCCTGGGCTGCCGTTAGGGTGCTGTGGCCACCCCAGCAGCGCGTTGCTCCCCGCCGGTGCCAGTGCTTCTCTCTCTGGACGCTGAATCCCTCCAGACACGAGGGCAGGAGATATGGCAATTATAGGCTGAGGGGGAAAAATAATAATAACCTTGTTGTGCTGCTGCTCAGGGAGCGTGACAGCAGCACACATTCGATGGGTGCACGCAGGCTGTGCCAGAGAAAACCAGGCTGTGTGTGCATCTATCGATCCTTCTGTCTATAGTGCAGGGGGGCCGGGCAGTCGGGGTTTCAGCGCCCATCTGCTTGGTGTTGGAGGCGGAAAGAAAACTGCCCCAGGCTTGAGTTTGGGCACGGAGTTGAGTCAATGCCATGGGTCCCTGGAAATCCTCCCCGGCTTCTTTCGGTCTGCTCCCTGCTTTTGCGATTGATGGGAAACAAACTCCCCTTGCCGCTGCAGCGTTTCTCCTGCTCCAGTTCCCCCAGGGGTCTTGGTGCGATGCTCCAGGTACAAGGTGTGTTTTATGAGCTGATCTGGCTCCTTTGGTGAGCCGGTAGCTGCTGGCCCGGTGCAGCGTGGGCACCTGCTCCCGTGCCTGCTCCGGCGCTGCTGCGCTTTCCACGAGATGGCAGTGGCACCGTGGCTTCGCCGCAGCAAGTCCCAGCCCGCCGCCAGCTTGGGGCTTCCTGCGGGCGAAGCGGGTTTGCTGGTGTGAGGGGCTTTAGAGCAGAGGCCTGCGCGGGTGAAATGAAGGGGTCAGGCGCTGTGGGGGTGCTCTGGGTCGCATCGCCGCTGGGTCCTTCCTGGTGCTGTGTGAGAGGTTTTCCTGGATGCCTTTCAGTTGGCGGTGGCCGGGGCAGTGGGGGAGCTGCAGTGCGGTGGAGGGAGAAGCGAGCGTGTGCCGACGGTGAGCCTGCAGCCTGGTGCTGGGCTGGCGCGCTCCGGCTCTGAGGGAGCGTGCTTGAGTGTGGGCAGGGCACCCGGTGAGAGGGGGTGCCCCGGCACGGCCATTCTGGGGGACAAACCGCATGGCATTTCCCTGGCTCTGGGGGCTGGCGGCACCAGGGAGAGCTCAGGGAGCACCGTGGGGGTCCCGGAGCCGTGCAGTGAGGTGAGTGGCCATGCTAGAGAGCCGGCCTGTGCCCCGAGCTGCTGAAAAGGGCGTTTTGTGAACTTTTTGTAGGGCTCTGTTGGAAAGTGTGCCGCTGCCAGGCCCTTTTGGCCAGGGAGGCTGAGTGCATCTCTCGGCTCAGGTGCTGGTGGTTCTGTCCATTGCCTCTTCACCAGCGGCCGATGCCATCTGAACGGAGAGGAAACAGTATTTGAGACATAAAGGAGACAGGGCCTTTCCTTTGCACAGCAGTCAGTGTGAAACAGCTGGAATACACATGGCGGTGAAAGCAAAATAAGATCTCGGCATCACGTGGATGCAGAGATGGAACATCTGTGCCCCTGGTCTGCTCGAAGGACACGCGGCTCGGCTGTGCTGGCGCGTGAGCCGCCAAATATAAACACGGTGAAGCTTGTACCGGTTTGGGGCATGGACAGATGAAGGGAATGGCAAGGAATAAGGGAGGACTGATGACAACCTTAAGTATTCTGAAACTTTCACGTCTCATTGAGCATCCCAATTAGGCGGCGTGGCCGTTGGGAACCCGGGCGCTGTCTGGGGATGGAGGAGCTGCCTGGTGCGGCAGAGTTAGCCTAATTCCCAGCAAAGTAACGGGTGGCTCTGGAGACGTGCTACGTTCTGCCCCCAGGCAACAGACTTATTGGAAAATAAGTCAAGTGAGTGGTTGAGAGATGGTAAGGTGCCTCGCTGGGCTGCTTTCACCCCCGAAATTTAAAGGAGCAGTAGGAGGTTGGAAGGAGCTTGCTGGCAGAGGGCGCAGCCGCGGCAGCGTGGCCTGGGGGTGACGGCTCTGCTGCCCCATCTCCTACCCATCTCCGCAGGTCCACCGGCCCTGCTGCGAACGGCGGCCTCCCCGCGCGGACCGGCGGTAAGTGCTGCGTGCGCCAGCGGACATGGGTGGTGGGCAGCGGTGTTCCCGGGGATGACCCGCATGCTGAGGACGTGCTCCGGGTCCCGTCCTCTGCTGGTTTTCCTGGCCACTGCGGCCAAGAGGCACTGAGCGACCTCCTCAAATCCACCTGCTCGGGGGAGCAAAATGGCTCTAATGTGCTGGGCAAGATTCCCTGAGCTCTCTTCACACCCCAAATGTGCTTTGAAGGGCGGTTCTGGTTTTTGACAGCCCAGCTTTGCTGGGTGCTGTTGTCCCCAGTACATGCTGACAGTGACGCATGGCTTCTTCATGCAGAGCTACTGGGATTTAAGGAGAGCTATGAATACCGAGATCCCTCTTTATGCTTTTTTATATCTTGATGCAGGGATCAATGCACACAAATGTTTTTGATGAAATTAAATGCTTTATAAGACCGCATTAAGTGGTTTGATGTTCCTGCTGCATTTTCTCATCCCTCCCCTTGCCAGGGAAAGCGCAGCAGCTAAATGGGAAGCAGAGGCGCGAACCCTCGGGCAGCTGAGCTGTGCCGTTTCCCGGCAGCACGGCGATGCCAGAGCATGCGGCGTCTGAGCCACTTCAGCCGAGGGGCTGCTGGCCCCCTGGCCGTGAGGGTTCCCGCAGGACAGGCTGTGCCCCGGTGCGGGGCTGCAGGCGCTTACTCTCACTGCTCTCCTGCCAGCTGTCCGTGTCCCAGCTGTCGGCCCCGCCACAGGGCAGGGGCCAGCCCCCGGTGCTGCGTGGCCGTGACTCTTGGCAGGAGGGGGGCATCACTCACCTGGAGGCCGACCTCGGTTCGTCGGACCCGGAGCCCGGCGCCCAGCTGCGGGCGCTGCCCTTCGCCCCGCTGCAGGTGCCCATCGCAGCCCTGGGGCTGCAGGCAGGCAGGTGATGCTCGGCCGCCCTTCCCCGGGCTCCTGTGGCCCGCAGCCCGGCACCTGGCCCACTGGGGCCCCCCGTGGCTGCTTCCACGCGGCTCACCCCTGTTTCTCTGTCAGTTCCCACACGCTGCTCTCCCGTGCTTCCCTGGCGCGCCTGCATGCCGCTGGCTTCCCAGAGATCTTGAACTGCAACCAGGAGCCGGTGGAGGTCTCAGAGCCCATGGACCCGGCGAGTTTCAGCCTGCAGCTGGAGGAAGCTGACCCTCTGCAAGTCAACGAAATAATCCTGCAGTTCCTGGCTCTTGGCAGGTGGGACGGTAGCTCTTCGTGGCACCTTCTGCGGGCAGATCCCAGGGGCCTCCTTTCCTGCAATCCCCCTGACGTACTTCCCCACTTGAGCACGAGAACTCCTTGCAAAGGTGCCAATTCCTCCTGCGCCTGCCGTGGAGACAAAGCCCCAGAGGGTTTTACGCTGATGCTCCTGTAGTTTATGGGCACTCTTAAATCCTATTCCGATTTTTTTTTTTTAATTTGTCTCCGTTAGCCACGGTGCGATGTAAAAGCTAGTTAATGCGGAGTTTCTCCATAAACGCATATGGAGTTGAGAGAGTTGGCCCCCGTCGGGGTGGCTTTGGCTGGATAAGGCCCCACTTGTGTCTTTTCTGTGGATGGCAGCGTGCTGTGCAAAGGTAAAACGCTGCCTTTGCTGGGCTCTTCTGCTGCAGCATATGGTGGGAGACAGCTGGAATTAGGAAGCTTTTTGGAAAGCCAAGGCAAGCCATATGCCCGCTGTCTTCGAAAAAGTCCAAATACTTGCGATGCTGCTGATCTTCTCTTGTTCTGCCTCTCCGTGGGTGCCAAACGCACAAGGAGCTTGTGAAGGGGAGGCAGCGCTGTGCTGCAGCTAACCCAAAGCCTCTCTCCCCTTCAAGGGATGCCCAGGACAGCGCGGAGGGGACGTGGCCCAGGACTGTCTTCCTCACCTTCCAGTTCTACCGTTTCCCACCGGTCACCACGCCACGGCTGCGGCTGGTCAGTGTGGATGAGGGGCCAGGGGCCAGGCCAGCTGTGCCGGCGCAGCTCCTTGTCCAGATGAACAGGGATGGGACCCTCAGCACCGGTAAGCTCCAGGTTTAGCATCCTCGTGTGGCTGCTCCTCCTTCATTAGTCAGATTTGGGCCTGCCCCCGTGCCAAGGAACGGGCCGGCACCTGCTTTAATAGCAAACCTCTGCTAGTTTTCATGGCACATCATGAAAAACGTTCAAAATGTCCAACATTTGAAGTAAAACGCTGGTGTTAGGCGTGCGATTTGCACGTTGAGGCTGCTGCCCCCCTGCCCCAGCTAAGTGCCTTTGAAAAGAAAGGCAATGTGTGAGAGCAGAGCGCGGGGAGCGAGCGGCTCTGATCCTCTTAGCTGTATGCTTTGCTTTGATACTTTCTGCGTCTTACTAAATTCTGATGCCAAGAGACGCTGAGCACTAGTGGCCAATGACGCTCCTGTGAGCGGGTGGGCTTCTCTGGAGCAGAAGAGCGTCGCTGTCCTGGCTGACATGCTGGTGCCGGTGGAAGCTCCGTTCCCATGATGATGCCGCGTGTCTCGCAGGGCCGCCGGGCTTGCAGCTGAAGTACAGGGTGGATCCCGCGCTCCTGCGCCCCGGGGAGCAGCGCTGGTTTGTGCGGTACCTGGCCGAGCACAGCCTCCAGATCGATGTCTGGGACGGAGACTCCCTGCTCCTTGTCGGGTCCGCTGCCGTTAGGCTGGAGGTATGGGTTAGGTTGACATTCCTTCCCCTAACGATGAAGGGGACCCCTGCTTAGTGTGCAGGAGCGTTAAGGAAGAGCCTGGCTTTTCCTCTGGTCCTGTGTTGGGATGCTGTTGCATTACCCTCACTTCTGTAGTAATCGAGTTGCTGTGAGCCCCTTGGTGTAACAGAGACTGACATCAGCCTCACCAGCCCCTCATCGTGGGATTTGTCATCTCCAAAGCGATGGCAAAACGTTCACTTTCTTCCACTTCCCGGAACTCCCACGCTATTCTAGGGCAGAACCCCCCTCGACCTACGAGAGCCAGAGACAGCCTTACCCAGACCCCTTAACCTCCCAGACCGGACTTCCCTGGTAACTCGTTACCCCCTGCCCGTCCTTTCTTGTCCCCAGCCCTTGCTGCGCCAGGGCCGGGCGGCCGTCAGGACCCACCACGAGCTGGAGGTGGCCACAACCGAGTATGAGCCGGACATGACGGTGATGGGCCGGGAGGCGCTGCGGCACGGCGCCCTGCGGCCCCTCGGCGTCCGCGTGGCGGTGAGGGGCCGCCTCCACCTCTGCCTGGCCAGTGTCGGTAAGAGCTCGCTGCTCACACAGCCAAAAGGCTTGTGAGCCAGCATCGGCGCCCCGCAGCACGCACCCCTCGCTGGGTACCTCCGGTGCCAACTGGAGCTCCCCTCCCAGTGCCAGCCGCTCAGCGCTGGGCTGCGGGCAGGGGCGTGCGGCTTCTGGTTGTGCTTGTGGGCCCCGCTCGGGCGCAGATGCTGGCGCGAGGCAGCAGGGAGGCCAGTGACGCGGGGACAGCGCCATGCAGTCAGGTGCTGGCAAACGGCACAGGGCGTCGGGAGAAATGTGCAGGGCTGTACCCGAATGAAAGCCACGCTTGTAAGAACGTTGTTCTTCCCGGACTCTGCTGGCTGCTGTTATTTTATATATTTAATTCCCTGTCCTATAAATGTGCAGTGAGTCCAGGTCTTTAAAAATCTTATCTTCAGAAGAAAGATTAGCTGCATCATGAGATATCTTAAATTGTCATTTCCATACTTTGCCTGCAAAGGCACGATAAGCTCCTGGGAAGGAGAATCTGAGGTTCCCAGCTCAGGGAGAGGTTTAACTCTCACCCCGCAAGAGAAGAAGCAGAGACGCTGCGCCAGGACAGCAGCCACCCTTTGATTGTTTTGGGCTCCCCTCGACCTCCACCCCATCCTCTCTTTTTAAAAAAGCCTTGAAAGGTTTGGTTCCCCTGCCCGATGGATGGGGATGGGGTTTGTGGGCTCGGTAAATACCCAGCGGGTTTACAGCCTTGTCCGGCTCTGCTTGGCATAACCTTTGCGGAAGCGGGGATGGCAGTGGGAGCGGGGAGCTGCGGTGGTGCGTGGCTGTGCTGGTGGCAGCGCCGCACCCCGGGGATGGAGAACAGAGGAATGAGGGGCTCGGCAGCGACTCGCTGGGTGGCAGCGTGCTTTTGGTGCTGCCGTGTCTCTGGGTGGGTGGCTGTGCGGTGGTAACAGCAGCAGGCTCTGGAGGGAGCGCGGCAGGGCTTACAGGGCATCGTTAGCAACCGCGTACTTGCTCGTGCTTTTTGACTTGTCTCTAAAAACCTGCAGTGAGGACAAACGTTTGCAGTAGGTTTTGTAACCCTGGCAAACGGACGGTTTCCGCTCACCCCCATCTCTGCTCGTGGCAGGCCACCCGTGCGAGGAGACCCCGGGGCAGCCGCCATCCCGGCTGCCGTCCCGCTCCCGCATTGTGCGCACACCGGACGGTGCTGGCAGCATCACAGCTGGTGGCTGGTTCTCCCTGAACGCTGGTGGCAGTAAGTCTTGCCAGGCTGGCGCTCAGCCCGTCGCTATGTGCGGGTTCGGGTTGGCAGGGTCTCTGCCGCAGCGGTGCCGGCACTTTGCGGCTGGCTGCGAGATGGCTGCCCCGTCCAGCGCTCTGCTTCCTGGCCCTGCGGCATCGCGGGGGCCCTTGTTAGTGCCACGTGCTTTCTCCCCGCAGGCAGGCAGGTGTCACGGGCGCGGAGGCTGGTGGAGGTGGACGGCGAGCTGGCAGCCGCGCTGTGCAGCCGTCGGCCAGAGGCGAGGGTGGTCCCCCTGGCTGCCCCCAGAGAGGCCGCAGCCGCCCGCCGGCGCAAGTTGCGGCGCATGGCGCTGGTGCGGCAGCAGGAGGATGCCAGCAGTGGGAAGGCACCCCAGCTCTCGGTGAGGAGAGGGGTGCTGGGGGCCGTGGATGCCACAGGGGCTCTGTGCTTACAGTTCCCTCCTTCCTGGCAGGGCTGGCAGGAGCAGCGCACCTGGCACGTGCGGGACCTGCAGCTCATTGACGCCTACCGGGAGCACATCAAGGGCGAGAGCATCTCTCGGATGCTTAGCCAGGCCATCACCTCCACTCGCACCGTGCATGCTGTGCTGGGGACGGCCGAGTTCTTTGAGTTTGCCCTGAAGAACCCCTACAGCGTCCAGCACACTGTGACCATCGAGGCTGACCACCCGGAGCTCAGGTGGGGGCCGAAGCAGGGTCTCCCCCGTGCATGTGGGGAGATGCCACGGTGGCACCAGCTCCGGACCAGTCCTCACCAGGACCCCTGCTGCTCACTCCTCCAGTGTCATACTGGACCCAAGGGAGTGGCAACACTTCAAGGAGCTGACCAAGAGCGTTACACCAGTGGAGGAGGAGATGTTCCACCTCCGTGATGACCTCAGACCTCAGGTCTACCTGCGTCCCCACGAGACCGTCCGCATCCCCTTCAAATACCAGACGTTCTCTGCAGACCCCGCCATCGTCACGGCGCAGGTAGGCACAGGCCCCGCTTCTGAGCCGCTCCCAGTAGGAAGCGTTTCCCTTGGCGGTGTCTGCCTGGGCAGGGCAGGGTGGTCCCGACATGCGGAGCGCTGCCCAGCTGTAGCCATGCCGTGTCCCAGTGCATCCTGCTCTTGCACCGCAGGGGCCGGCAGGGCTGGGCGCCAGGGCCGATGCGGCCGCACGCTCCCTGGGGAAGAGCGGGGCCGGGCAGACAAAGCACATCCAGGTGAGGGAGCCAGGCGAAAACGCCGCTCAAGGGGCTGCGCGGGAGGATTAGCACCGCTCTTGCAGAACTCTGTTGGTCTCCCGCCGGCCCCCCGGGACAGGTCTCCTTCCGGGTGAGCGGGGGGAAGCCCATCGCGCTGCTGCAGGTAAAGGTGCAGCCGCAACCCCACGTGGTGGACCAGACCTTCCGCTTCTACCACCCGGAGCTCACCTTCCTGAAGAAGACCATTCGGCTGCCACCCTGGCACACCCTCCCCGGTAAGCCCGCGGTGCACCCGGCAGGGGCTCAGGCTCTTCCTCCTGGGTCAGCATCCATGGTTCGTGGCGGCCTTCCTGGGTGGTTCCAGAGAGCTCATCTCTGCTTCCTCGCCCTTTCACGGCCTCGGGCTGCCCGCTCACTCTTCATCCTCTTTGCTGTGTTAATTTTGTATTTAATTCCCTGCGCTGGTGTGCCCGTGTCATTTGCTGGTGGCCTGGCACAAGGGATTCCGGTCTGTGGCTGTGTGGGGTGCAGGGTGGCAAGCGCCAACAGAGACAACGCTGCATGCCGTCTCACCTCGGTCTCTCTCCTCCGCAGGTGCGCCGGTGGGGATGCCGGGAGGGGAGCCAGAGATGTTTGTTCGCTGCAGTGACCCTGACATCATTTGTGAAACAAAAAATATGGTACGGGGTTATGCTTCGGCATCCGTCTGTCCTTTGCGTCCTTCTGCCGTGGGTTGTTTGCGTTGGCGGAGAAATGCTGTGCGCCCACGGAGCAGCCCCGTTTATCGGCCGTGGCGGTGACGTGCTGGCAGTGGTGGAGGCGGAATGGCACCTTATTCTGGGGGCTGGCGTCTCCGCAGGGGGATGCTGGGCGGTGGGGAGGGCCGTGCCACGCCGAGGGGCGCTTGGGCTGAGCCGGCCGTCGCTCCACGTCCCCTGGCGCTGTGCAGCACCCAGCAAAGGCTTCCTGGGGTCGCTTTGCAGCTGGGGGAGGCAGAAAGGAAACATAAACTTGTGCGCGCACGTGCAGATGGCGGCGAAGGGTAGTTGCTAATTGCAGTTGCAGAAACGCGTTAGTATGGTAATTGGATCACGGCTTGTTAGAAAACTTGGGGAAAACTTGCCAAAATTTGATTACAGATGCAGACCTGGAATGCGATAGTCATTTGTATCCTCTTTTGTAATTAAAAATACTGGGAGAGCTCAGCCAAGCTGTATAATAACTTAATAATGTAGTTTAACTAGATGCCGAAAGCATCTGCTTTCGTAAGTGGGTTGGTTGCAGGTTTCTCCGTTAATGGGAAGGAAACCCTGGAGTCCTCATTAGCCGGTTTGGTCCCGAGGTTAACTGTTGGAACGACGCTCTGATTTCTGCACGCAGGGGCCTGGGGAGCCGCAGGACGTCTTCTTAAAAGTAGCCGGAGGACCGAGCCCGCAGATCAAGAAGTTCTTTGTTGCCATTTATACGTGAGTAGCAGGACCCCAAAAAGCAAGAAGCGCTAACCCTGAGCGCGTGGCAAGGCAGGGGGGGAGCCCCCGGCTTTGCTGAGCAGCAGAGGCTGGGCTGGGGGCTTCCCAAATTGTTTGCAGCCTAGGGTTTTACGTCACTCTCTTCTCCTCTAAATAATCCCTGGCCAGGGCATCCCCGGTGCGCAGGCTGGTGCCTTCGGGGGCAGCCGGGCTGTCTGCGTCAGACGATGCCTTAGGGGTGGGTGGGACCAAAATGGGTTCCTCGGAAGAAGCTTGCCCGCAGTCCGGGCTCCCCGCTTGGCGTCCGGCCGCTCGCTCCGAGCCTGCGGTGCCGTCGGCGAGCCCCGTCCGTCTGTCTGCTGCAGGGACGCATGGCTGGCGGCGCCCGTCCAGATCTGGCAGTTCTACCTGCACTCGCTGCAGCGCCTGGACGTCAGCTGCACGGCCGGGCAGCTCGCCCGCCTCTCCCTGCTGCTGCGGGGCACCCCGGCCCCGCGCAGGGTGCAGGCGTTCACCTCCCACCCCCAGGAGCTGGAGGTAACCCCCGCGGGCCAGGGCTGGCCTGGAGCAGCCCCGAGAGATCCCCTCCGGGAAGGGGGAAGGCAGCCCACTTGGAATTACAAACGCTTTACTGCCATAAAGTGTTTGCGATAATTATGTTTTCATTAGAGCTGTCATGTGTAGGATCATCGGCAGGAAACCCCAGAGGGCAAATTATCTGCGTTAATGAGACCATCTGAAGACTAACAATTTCTTTAGAATTCGTTCGGCCGTAATTGCGACCGTGATTAAAGACACAAAATCTCCATCGCTGTCCCGTAAACAAAAGAAAAAGTCTCCCTGGGTGAAGCCTGCGAGGGGAGGGAGGGAGAGAGTCCCCGGCTGGCGAGGAGCTGGCTCTGCGCAGCAACCGCTGCGGTCACAAAGCTGGTCCCAGCGCGTTCGCGTAGGTGGGATAGGGCATCGGCGGCGTAGGTGCGCAGGTTTTCAAGAGCAGTCAGGTCTAGCTTGTCCTCTGGGGCGGAGGTGTGACAGGCGGCCGCAGCTCCCGGTGTTGGTTTCCGCAGGTGGACCCGGACGGCCCCTTCCTCCTCCCTGCCAACGGCATCCAGGACCTGTACGTCGGCGTGAGGCCTCGGCGGGCTGGCAGCCGGTTCATCTACCTAAACCTGGTGGA
>VZSC01007933.1:24432-34940 GCA_013398225.1 Steatornis caripensis
ATTAAAGACACAAAATCTCCATCGCTGTCCCGTAAACAAAAGAAAAAGTCTCCCTGGGTGAAGCCTGTGAGGGGAGGGAGGGAGAGAGTCCCCGGCTGGCGAGGAGCTGGCTCTGCGCAGCAACCGCTGCGGTCACAAAGCTGGTCCCAGCGCGTTCGCGTAGGTGGGATAGGGCATCGGCGGCGTAGGTGCGCAGGTTTTCAAGAGCAGTCAGGTCTAGCTTGTCCTCTGGGGCGGAGGTGTGACAGGCGGCCGCAGCTCCCGGTGTTGGTTTCCGCAGGTGGACCCGGACGGCCCCTTCCTCCTCCCTGCCAACGGCATCCAGGACCTGTACGTCGGCGTGAGGCCTCGGCGGGCTGGCAGCCGGTTCATCTACCTAAACCTGGTGGACGTGGAGTCCTACCAGCTCGTGTCCTCCTGGCTGCTCTGCCTGTCCTGCCGGCAGCCCGTCATCTCCAAGGTGTGGTGGCTCTCGCGCCGGGAAAACGCGATGATGGTGCTGCACTGGCAGTCACGGTCTGGCCAGCGGCCCGGGGCTGCCTCCTGCTTCTTCCTCTCTTTACATCTGTGGGTTTCCTGGCGCTTGGCACCCTGAACACGTTTAGCCCTCGGTGCTCCGATAATCTCACCAAAGTCCAGGGTAAAACGTCTTCTGGGCTGTTACGAGGGCGTCTCGTGCTGCGGACAGTCATCTCTAAAGCATCCCTGCCTGTGAAACTAAAGCTAAAGCATGCCGCTTTCTGTCTGCGCTGTGCTGGCGGAGGCCTTGCCTCAAAGATAGAAAATTAAATTTCCCAGCTGACATGCTTCTCTTAGAAACCCTTTCCCAAAACCCTCGGTACCGGGGAAGGTTCAGATCGGCCTTTAAACCAACGCCCGTGTCCTGCCAAGTGCCAGCCTGGTGTCGCGGGGCGTTTGCTGCATGAATGCCCAGCTCTCCCCGGGGACGGGGTGTCTGAGAGTGAGCTGGCCGCTCCCGGCTGCTGCCCTGGCCCTTGGTCGTTTGGGCTCATAATTACTTCTGCGAATGCGCCGGTGCTGATGGCGGTGCGGGGAGGATGCTTTTGCTCCGAGGTGGTTTCTTTATACTTGCTGGTGGAGCTCACCCCTGAGGTGGTGAAGGGGGCACGAGGGGACGTGAGGCAGCGTGGCCCCGAAACGCCCCCGTGGTGCCTCGGTGCCGGAGGCAGCTCTCCATGGTCGGTTTGGGGGAGCGCCCGTTGTTCCTGTGGCCCGTGCCGCCTCTGCCATGACTTGTGCTCCATCACAGGCGTTCGAGATCTCGCTCCCCGCGGGAGGCGGGATGGGCTGCAACAAGCGCATCACCTACACCAACCCCTACCCCTCGCCCAGGCTCTACTTCTTGTGCACCAACCGGCCCGACCTCCTGCAGTTCAAGGAGGACTCCTTCAAGGTACGTGCGCCTGCTGCCCGGCCCCCCTGCGCCACGTGCCAGCTGGACCGTGCGATGCACGGCGGGTGGGGGGCGCGCTGGGAAGGGTGGGCGCACCGAGGGGTCCTTGCTGGGCCCTGCCGCCTCTCCTCCCGCCTGTTGTTCCGTAGGTCGCCGGTGGGGAGGTGTACACCATTGGCCTGCGCTTCTCCCCGAGCCGGAGCGCGGGTGAGGAGGAGATCCTGATTCACATCAATGACCACGAGGACAAGAACGAGGAAACCTTCTGCGTGAAGGTCCTCTACCGGTGAGCTGCCCGTCTGCCCGCCGCGGCAAAGTGGGCCGTCTCTGCGCCGCTGGCAGCGCTGCCTCAGGGACACCCACGTCTCTTTGAGGCTTCTCACCTCCGTGTTTTCTCTGAATTCTCCTTGGCTGCATCGTTTGCAGACGGGGGCTCATGGGCCGGGTCCACACGTAGTCACCTTGCCAAGCCGGGAGGTCTCGCTGTCCACCGGGGTCCCTGGGCATTGCCGTGAGCGCTGGTGGTGCCGCGCAGCTCTGCACAAATCGGGGACAGCGAATGTATTTGCTACCACACATCGCGACCATAGGATGTCTTTATTTTTGTTAAGTGTTACTATATTTTAGGCGTGATGGAGTCTTTTTTTAACTTAAAAAGCTTGCAGATCTGGTTCTGTGGAATTATTTTTAAAGTATTTTATATTCCACAGTGAGTTTTGCACGCGCTGAAGCAGTTTTCTGATATTTTTTGATACTTTTTACTCATCCTCAATCAATTAAACTTGCTGCGTAGAATTGACAGTGTGTGGCGGAGTTTTCTCCCGTGGGAGGTGGAAACCCTTGAGTCCCCATCCTGTGGCGGTGAGCACTGGGCTCGCCCTGCCTGCTGCCTTGGTGCTGTCAGGCCCGCGGGGCCAACGCCGGGGTCCCCTGCGTCACCCCTGGCTCCCTGGAGCATCCCAGGGGTCGGGGTTGGCACCGTGGAGGGGAATGATGGGGAAATAAGGTGTGGGCTGACACCTTGGGGGCTGAGGGACGTCGTCCCCGTCCCAGTGCGTTGTGCCACCTGTTCGTGGCACATCTGTCGCTGTTGGCTCGCGCCATGATGCGTCAGGCTCACGCGCCGAGGGGGAAAACCCAGGGAGGTGAGAGCGAAGGGCTGGGCGGTGGGCAGAGCCCCAGCTGGCAGCCCCCGCCCCAGGAACCTTGTGCCCCCGTGGGCGCCATGTCCCTTCTCTTTGCGGGTCGGAGGCCGGGGAATTGTCAGCCCCGATGAAGTTGTGTGCCGAGTTCCCGTGCCTCCCTTGGACTGATCAGAAATGACAGCTAATATTTTAAGAATGATTATACCGTCTGCAGCACCGAGAGGCCCCTGAGTCGGGTTATTAAAGGAGATCAGCTGAATAATTTTTGTAGCGTTTTCGTACAACGATATTTCTTGAGGCTTAGGAGCGAGATGGTGCTGTACCCTCGGCCGCTGCAGCGTGCGGCTGTGGCTCGCTGGTGCACGTACGCTGCGCCCGGTGCCTGGCCGCGAGCAGCGCGGTGGGTACTGGAGAGCCTGGGTGTGCCCTCGCGGGTTCAACCCAAACCCTGCAGCGCGGCTGAGGCTGTCAGAGACTTTCCTGGTAGTTGCTGGAGAGCTCTCGTGTCCTGGAGCTGCCAGGAGGGACCTGGACGCCCACGTGTGCTCCTCCTTTGCGGTGCTGCCCACGGCCAGGAGGAAGGGCTGGTAACTAAAACCTCCGACAGCACTGGTTTAAGAAACTGCAGCGAGAATTTGTCACTTCTAGCGGCGTAAGGGTACAGGGGAAAATGTTCCCCAGCGCCCGGTGTCCCCGCCGTGATGGAGCCGGTCTGAGCTGTCTCAGCCAGCTGGAGTGATGCTGGCGCCTTGCGGCAGGGGCTGAAGGTGCGACGAGATGGCTGGGTTATTGACACATGCACCTGTATTTGGCTGCNGGGTGAGGAGGAGATCCTGATTCACATCAACGACCACGAGGACAAGAACGAGGAAACCTTCTGCGTGAAGGTCCTCTACCGGTGAGGCTGCCCGTCTGCCCGCCGCGGCAAAGTGGGCTGTCTCTGCGCCGCTGGCAGCGCTGCCTCAGGGACACCCACGTCTCTTTGAGGCTTCTCACCTCCGTGTTTTCTCTGAATTCTCCTTGGCTGCATCGTTTGCAGACGGGGGCTCATGGGCCGGGTCCACACGTAGTCACCTTGCCAAGCCGGGAGGTCTCGCTGTCCACCGGGGTCCCTGGGCATTGCCGTGAGCGCTGGTGGTGCCGCGCAGCTCTGCACAAATCGGGGACAGCGAATGTATTTGCTACCACACATCGCGACCATAGGATGTCTTTATTTTTGTTAAGTGTTACTATATTTTAGGCGTGATGGAGTCTTTTTTTAACTTAAAAAGTTTGCAGATCTGGTTCTGCGGAATTATTTTTAAAGTATTTTATATTCCACAGTGAGTTTTGCACGCGCTGAAGCAGTTTTCTGATATTTTTTGATACTTTTTACTCATCCTCAATCAATTAAACTTGCTGCGTAGAATTGACAGTGTGTGGCGGAGTTTTCTCCCGTGGGAGGTGGAAACCCTTGAGTCCCCATCCTGTGGCGGTGAGCACTGGGCTCGCCCTGCCTGCTGCCTTGGTGCTGTCAGGCCCGCGGGGCCAACGCCGGGGTCCCCTGCGTCACCCCCGGCTCCCTGGAGCATCCCAGGGGTCGGGGTTGGCACCGTGGAGGGGAATGATGGGGAAATAAGGTGTGGGCTGACACCTTGGGGGCTGAGGGACGTCGTCCCCGTCCCAGTGCGTTGTGCCACCTGTTCGTGGCACATCTGTCGCTGTTGGCTCGCGCCATGATGCGTCAGGCTCGCGCGCCGAGGGGGAAAACCCAGGGAGGTGAGAGCGAAGGGCTGGGCGGTGGGCAGAGCCCCAGCCGGCAGCCCCCGCCCCAGGAACCTTGTGCCCCCGTGGGCGCCACGTCCCTTCTCTTTGCGGGTCGGAGGCCGGGGAATTGTCAGCCCCGATGAAGTTGTGTGCCGAGTTCCCGTGCCTCCCTTGGACTGATCAGAAATGACAGCTAATATTTTAAGAATGATTATACCGTCTGCAGCACCGAGAGGCCCCTGAGTCGGGTTATTAAAGGAGATCAGCTGAATAATTTTTGTAGCGTTTTCGTACAACGATATTTCTTGAGGCTTAGGAGCGAGATGGTGCTGTACCCTCGGCCGCTGCAGCGTGCGGCTGTGGCTCGCTGGTGCACGTACGCTGCGCCCGGTGCCTGGCCGCGAGCAGCGCGGTGGGTACTGGAGAGCCTGGGTGTGCCCTCGCGGGTTCAACCCAAACCCTGCAGCGCGGCTGAGGCTGTCAGAGACTTTCCTGGTAGTTGCTGGAGAGCTCTCGTGTCCTGGAGCTGCCAGGAGGGACCTGGACGCCCACGTGTGCTCCTCCTTTGCGGTGCTGCCCACGGCCAGGAGGAAGGGCTGGTAACTAAAACCTCCGACAGCACTGGTTTAAGAAACTGCAGCGAGAATTTGTCACTTCTAGCGGCGTAAGGGTACAGGGGAAAATGTTCCCCAGCGCCCGGTGTCCCCGCCGTGATGGAGCCGGTCTGAGCTGTCTCAGCCAGCTGGAGTGATGCTGGCGCCTTGCGGCAGGGGCTGAAGGTGCGACGAGATGGCTGGGTTATTGACACATGCACCTGTATTTGGCTGCGGAGTTTAAGTGGAGTGCAGGAACCGGGGAGCCGGGCCAGGGTGTGGGTTGGGGTTCCCTTGTCCCCTGCATTGCCGTTGCTGCCGATGCCCTGCTGGAGGTGACCGGGGTGCCTGCGCTGGGACGGCTCCCGCTGCCTCCCCGGGCTGCTCTCCGTGAGCTTCGCCAACCCGCGCTGGCATTTCCCACCCTGAGCGGGGTCCCTGGAAAACCCATCGAGATTCATTTGCTTACCCAGACAGGCGCCGTCGGCGCGCTGCTGCGGCGGCTGAACTTGACCGATCCTCAGAGCAAACGGCCTTTCCGGGGCTGCGTTCGGAACCCGGGGGAGGCAGGAGCAGCCACAAAGCCCTGCCCGACGCTTGCCTTCCCGCAGGAGCCGTGCTGGCACTGGAGGGTACGCCGGGTTCTCAGAGGCGGGGGGGGGCATTGCAGGAATGCGAAGAGCGGGTAAATTCGCTCCTGGCCCTGCGCGCAGCCCAGCCTTACCCCTGCCTGGGCAGGGAGGGGCTGCTAAAAAATGGTGGCTAGAAATGTGAAAATAAAGTAAAACAAGAAAAAGAAGAAAGGGAGTTGGGTGCAAAAGCTCCTGCAGCAGCGACATGCCCTTTCGGATGCGGCTGCCGAGATGCTGGGCTGCGGCAGGGTCTGCCTCCAGCCCAAACTTCTAAACCCAGCTTATTTTCCCCATTATGAGGATGAAATTGCGACTGCCTGAGAAACCTCTAATTAAACAAAAGCTCACCATAATATTTGCTGGGAGCTTGCCAGCCTTGTAATACGACATTACCGGGTATCTTTATTAGCTGAAATGAGTATTTAGAGTCTCTGCCAAGTTGAAAGCTGATAGACTCATTTGAAAGTGGCACCGCAGCACCAAGCAAACGCTTCTGCAACCTGCTGCTGAGGCTTGGCCGCGGCGGGGGGCGGCTGCCGTCGCTGTGCGTGGCAGGAGGGGGCCGTGGCGCCTTGTTAGGGTGGGCGCGCCGTCCCGCTGACAGAGCCGTGTGTCGCCTTTCGGCTGGCGCTGGCCGAGCGGCGGGCGCCTTCCCTTCCCGCAGCCGGGAGAGGCAGGCCCGGCTCTCCGGCTGTTGCTGAAGCTGGTTTGCTTTTGCCGAGTCTAGCTGCCGTCTGAAGGAGCGGTGCCCAGGGCGCTGAGCGGTCTAAACCAGCCGCTGTGCAGAGCACGGGGCTCTGCGGGCGCGACCAGCCCATCACCCGGCCTCGATGCTGGCCAGAACCCTGGACCAGCCGCGCAGCCTGCTGCGGGGCCCGGCGCTCCTCAGGGAACGTAATTTCATTATCAATTAATCCACGACACGCAGAGGGACGGTTACACTGCGAATTTATGGGTGTACGGTCTTGGCTCCGGGTGCGCGCACGGCTGGCGGTGCTGCCGGAGCCTGGGGTGACCGGCAGGCCGATGCCGTGCCTTGCAGCAGCAACACCAGGAAAGCATCCCTCCGAGGCGCGTCCCCGGCAGAGAGCTGCCGACAGCTCCGCAGCGCCGGGGCTGGCGGGGAGAATCTGTCCGCCGGAGGGAGAGGGGCTGCTCCCAGTGGCCTTTGGAATCAAAACTGCGGTGTTACAACGCGGCGCCCTGGCATTTCCAGCTGGAAGTGTTTTGATTCTCAGGTCTGAAATGAGTTTTTATTTTGAAATGCATTATTCATTTCCTTCTGAAAGGTCAAAATCTGAATGAAACGCTTTAATTCACCTGAGACGAATTCATTAGGTTTTGTCTTTGGCAGGCGCGTGGTAACTCAACGCGCTGGCTGCGTGCCGCCGCCACGTCGGGCAGCGGGCTGGAGCGGCCGCAGGCTGTGGGGCACCGCGGGCTTTTCTACTTTTCCACCTTTCAGAGCACTGCTCCGCTCACTCGGATGCACGCGGTGCAAAGCGTCCCGTATAGCCATGCTGCATGCAGATGCCGCGGCGCTGGTTTTTTCTCAAGCCGCCTTTAATGAGGCTGCACAAACCGTCTCTGGCTGCAGGTTCGGTAATTGCTCTCTCAGGTTCCAAGCGCCGCACGTCTCTCCCTTTCTTAATTTACCAGTACATTTCACCCGCAAGGAGCTAAGCGCCCTCCTCGGCCCCATGGCCCCAGCTGCCCTCAGAGGAGAAGCTCTGCACGTGCCGTACGGGCAGAGGAGCCCCCAGCCCTGGACCATCCTGGCTCCGCGGCTCGGGCAACGGCAGAACATCCCTGGGCTGCCGGCTCTCCCCATCGCCCTGCTCCAGGAACGTGGCTCTGCCGGCACGGGGAGAGTGAAAACGTGCCGGAAAGCGAGGAGGAGGCGTGGGAGCCGCTGGCCAGCGTTGCCAAAGATCGCGTCAGCGTTCTTGTGCCATTATTGGGACAAGCGACCTTTTCAGCCCCGCGTGCTCCTGCCCCCGCTCCCCACGCCACGCATGCTGCGGGGCGCTTGCAGCCTTTCCTTTGGCACAACTTGAACTGCTTCGCTCCTTATTAGAGAAAGAGTTTTGGAAAATCCGTAGAAGTTTACTCCAGGGAGCCGCCAGGCTTCGCAGCAAAGAAATAGTTGCCGGTGGTAATTATGCGTTAGCTTTAAGAGAAGCAAATTGCTGCAGAGGTGACAGCAGCGTGGAGGCGGGCGGCACGCTCCTCCCGGGGTGGCACAGGCTGCCGTCTGGGCTTATCGGCAGGGCTGGGCAAACCGAGCCCAGGCTCTGCCCTCCCCTTCCCTCGGCATGGTTTTCCAGAGGAAAATCCAAAAAACACAGATGCGTGGCTGAGGTGCAGGGACGGCATCCCGGCTCTCCCACGGCACAGCCCGGGCCGTGCCCGGCACCACCTCACCCAGGGAGGGTCCCGGCACTTTCTTTTAAAAGCTTTATCGTCAGGAATCGTTGATTTTCCTACCCGAGAAGGAAGAAAAGGTGTCTCCAGCAGGGCGTGAACCTGGAGCCCCTGCGGCTGCTGGTACCGGCACCAGTGGACGTCCGGTGTTGGAAGCCGGCGGACGTGGCTCCCGGTGCTCGCCGTCCAGGGGGAATACGCTAAGGAATATGTGTTAGGCCAGTTGTGAGTCTCTCTTCTCCCCTGGGCGTTCAGGCCCTGCCCTTCTCCAAAGCGAGGTGTGAGATGTTCTTAGCAGAGGGAAAAAAACCCCCCTGGGTTTTTAACGCGCAGCCAAATCCGGCACAGCAGTGCCAGCGTTGGAGTTCGGGGGCTTACTCCCTGTTTTTCCCACGCGTCTTCCTGAAGGCGCGCCACCAACTCGATAAAAAACTCATTTAATGGTTACAAAACCCGGAGATAAAGCTGCTCTTAATGGGTTTCTTTAAGATCAGTGCTGCCAAATACCAGGCTCAAATCCTTTCTACAACAAGCGCGACTATATTAAGTGCACTCAATCAAAACCGGGCTGAAGGCTCCGCGAGTGAAACAAGGGCTGTAGGAAATGCGCTTTATTAGCGTCTCCCGCAGAAAGGCGGGCTGGCGGAGGAGGTGAAAAGCCTCCGAGCCGCGGCTGCTGCGCTCCCGTTCTGCCGGGATGGATGAGATGCGAAGGGCGTTTTCAGCACGTGCCCTTGCTGTCTGATCGCTCCCGTTGGGAAGAGGCTGAGGGGAGCCAGCCCTCGGGGTGACGTGTCCCCAAGCGGGGCCTTTGCCTGGGGGGAGCCGGCTGCCCTGGCAGCTCCGCAGCGGGGGCTGCAGCAGCCGGCCCCGTGGCGAGGGGATGCTCGTGCGTGCGCGCCGAAATCCGCCGTGAGAAACTTCGGCTGCTTCCCTGCGGAGCTCGTCTCCTGCCCGGGTTTAAAGTCGAGCGGGGCTTCCGAGTTTGCAACGCCCCGAGCGTTTCCGGGGTCTTTGACGGGACTTTGTGCAGCCATCGGGGAAAGGAGACGGGGCGTCCCTGCCACGGACTGCTCTCTGCAGGGAGACCAGCGCATACGGGCACGTTAGTTTTTAATGATCATTCACAGCCGCATAATGAGAAATTCGTAGCGTTTGCAAACTGCCGGTTGCTTTTAAATAATTTCCCCTCTTTCTGTCCCAGCCCTGACATTTGATGAGGAATTGAGGCTTGGTGTTCCTTTACCGATTAATTTATTGTACAGAGGCGGGAAGCGGCGTCCACCTTAGTGAAGGTCAACGGCATCGAGTGTTTGCCTGGTGTTCCCAAATACCGTTAGCTTTTCAGATAAACTGCGCGGGCGCTGTAGGCAACGGAGGCACCTCCGGCGAGGCTGCTCCCTCCCCTGCAGCAGCATGGAGCGGCCGCGTTCGTGGGCGACCAGGCGTTCGTGGGCGCGAGACCGGGTCGCCTGGCGTGGCGGGCTCCAGAGCGCGTACGGCAGGGCGCGCCCCGGATTCACGCTTAGGGAGCGCTTGGTTTTCGGGGCACAGCGGGGTGAGCGCCGGCAGCCCCTCGTCACCCCCTCGTCACCCCCCAGCCCAGGTTAAGGTTTGATTTGCGCCGTGCGCCCGCCTGGCTCGTCGCCGAGGCGTTCGAGGGGCTGCCCCAGGGCCCTCCCGGGGGTGGCTTTGCCTCCCGCAGCAGCACCCGTTCGTCAGCTGCTGTAAATCTGTTCAGCTGGCGCGTGCGGACGACGCCAGGAGGAACGGCTTGTCAAATGTCACGCTGATCTTATCTCGGGGGGGCACATACTTCAATAATTAAATTACATGGAAAGTTGTGGCATAAAAGCCCCCGAGGCCGCGGCCTTCTGTTTATCTCCGACAAACACGCGGAGTGGGAGATGGCAGCGGGAGATGCCGGAGGGCTGGGCCGGGTCGCTGCTGGTTTCGCTGTGTGGCTCCGTGTGTCGCGGAGCATCTTACACTTCCGTGCTTNATAATTAAATTACATGGAAAGTTGTGGCATAAAAGCCCCCGAGGCCGCGGCCTTCTGTTTATCTCCGACAAACACGCGGAGTGGGAGATGGGAGCGGGAGATGCCGGAGGGCTGGGCCGGGTCGCTGCTGGTTTCGCTGTGTGGCTCCGTGTGTCGCGGAGCATCTTACACTTCCGTGCTTCCTATCGTCTCCCTGAAGGAGGTGGGCACGCGCGCTATGGAAACACCAGCGCTGCGACGGTGCTCGAAACCAGCCCTGTGCAAATCGCCTGGAGGGCTGCTGCCGGCGTCGGGCCCCAGCGGCACCAGCCTGGGAGAAACCCTGCTGCGGGGCGGCCGGGGGCTGCCCTGCCTACCCCGAGTTACGGCACACCTGGCTATTCACCGTGCGCCGGATGGGACGGGCTTTGCTTTTATGGCTGGAAACCTCTTAAACGCTGGTGAGTGATCTCTTGGCGCCTGACGTGGTGTCACCCAGGGTTTCGGGAACAGCCGTGCCCCGCCGTTACACTCGCGTTGCTGGAGAAAGGCTGTAAGAGAGAACCGATGATA
>VZSC01007937.1:0-41646 GCA_013398225.1 Steatornis caripensis
CCTTTCCAGGGATGGAGGTGAGGCTGACAGGCCTGGAGTTTCCTGGGTCCTCCATCTTGCACGTTTTGAGGATTGGAGTGACACTGGCTTTCCTCCAGTCCTCAGGCACTTCTCCTGTTCTCCATGACTTTTCAAAGATGGAGAGTGGCTTAGCAATAACATCGGCCAGCTCCCTCAGCACTCGTGGGTGCATCCCATTGTGGCCCATTGATTTGTGGGTGTCCAGGTTGCCTAAGTGGTCTCAAATCCAATCCTTTTTGACCAACGGGAAGTCTTCACTTATCCAGGCCTTCTCTCTTACCTCCAGGGACTGGGAATCCTGAGGGCCAGCCTTAGCATTGAACACTGAAGCGAAGAAGGCATTCAGTAGCTCTGTCTTCTCTGTATCCTCCATCACCAGGGCACTCGCCTCTTTCAGCAGCGGACCCATATTTTCCCTAGTCTTCCTTTTGCTACTGGTGTACCTGAAGAAGCCCTTCCTGTGGTCCCTGACCTCCCTTGCCAAATTCAATTCCAAATGGGCCTTAGCCGTCCTTGTTGCATCCCTGCATGATCTGACAATGGTCTTATATTCCTCCCAAGTGGCTAGTCCTTGCTTTCCACATCCTGTAAATTTCCTCTTACCTTTGATTTTTTTTACAAGCTCCTTGCTTACCCATGCATTTCTCATGCCTCTTTTGTTTCACTTCTTACTCATAGGGATGCATCGATCCTGAGCTTGCAGGAGGCAGTTCTTGAATATTACCCAGCTCTCTTGGGTCTCCCTGCCTTCTAGAGCCCTAACCCATGGGATTCCTCCAAGTAGGTCTTTGAAGAGGCCAAAGCTAGCTCTCCTGCAGTCCAAGGCTGTTATACTACTTGTTGCCCTGTTTCTTGCACACAGGATCCTGAACTCCACTATCTCATGGTCGCTGTAGCCAAGGCTGCCTCCAAACTTCAAATTTAAGTTGACTTATTTTTTTTTCCCCACTTACAGTGCATTTTCTCTTTCTACCTTTAGCTAGATTTTGAGCAAAACATAGATTATCCTGGAACTGCCAGGCTCCTAGTTCATTTAAGCACCTGTTGTTCATCAGGAGGTTTTCAAGGGTAACACTCTGCTGGGCATGAAACAGTTTCTCAACAATTGTCTTTAATAGTGACTAAAACTACACTAATATTACTTGATTGTCTCAGACATTCAATTAAACCTGGTTCAACTTGACCCACCTGAAACACATTCTTTCTTCTTTTGTCTTATTCCTAATTTTTCATGTCTAATGCAAATAACAATTGTTCATTTTTTTAAAAAGCCATATCCTAAATTATTGTTTGTTTGTTTTGTTGTTCCCATTAACCACAAAGAATATAATGATTTAGAGACTGCATATTAGCTTTGTGAATTCCTACCCTTTTCAGCTGTTTAAGTGTTGTCTTTTACAATGCTTGTAGAGAAACTCTGATACAAGAATTAATTACCATGGTTTCTAAATCTTAAAACAATGCTTATTTTGCCCAGTTTCACCTATTACCACATACACTCCTTGACTGAACTGCTGTTATCTTGATTATGTACTTATCAAAGCTTTAGCAAAACAAAGGTAGATTTAACCATTCATAATATAATAAAATAATATTATTTGTGACTGTATATCACACTTCAGCCTCATAGTCTTGCTGTTAGCAGTCATACTAGAGCAAATACACAGACAGAGCTAATCCTTAGCTTTAAATTTTCAGGTGATTTTAAGAAAATCGTGTCTTAAGAATGAAAATCAAATGAAATTTTCATCTATAGTAGTCTCTGTTTTGAGTACATACGTTGAGTTTACCAGTTGCATGCTGGTTGCTGTTTTTCGTTAGTTGAGATAAGGGACTCTTAGTCAACTTACTCAGTGACCCACTTTTCTTAGTCAGGTGAATCTTATTTCTTCCAATCAGTCCTAAACCCCCAAGACAGGTTTGCACCATAGTCATAGAAATTACTACAGTTATTCTTCCTTTCAGAATAAGTTTAAAATTGCAAAACTTTTATCTAGAAAGAAGTTATTACATCTTTAAAATTTAAAGCACATAATTATTTTCATAATTTCTCTGATTTTTTTTTAATGGAAATGCAAAGAGAAAAAACTTTTTTGCTTTTCTTCTCAGAGGACATTGTTCTACAAATGTAATTTTCCTAACTAAAAATATGTAGGGAAAGCACAACTAAGATATTAATTATGTGCACATCTCCCCCTGCTGCAAGTCAAAATGTAAAAACAGTTAATGTGTAGATGCATGTAAAACTTAATAAACTGCATAAATTAATAAGGAAATGTAGCAGTGAAATTAGTAAGTATCATATGTTTAGAAAACAATATTATATTGTTTCAATTTCAAATGAAATATGTGTTTTCTTGTTCTTTGCTAAATAAATGTATTTAGACATAAGATTTTTCTAACAAAAGAATTTTCAGCCCACTTGTTAAAAATATGACTGCATAGGTTTGTACTAAATACTGACTTAAAATTCCATTAAAGCAAATAGGGATAAGAATAAAAAACTTTCTGTAGATCCTGTTTTATTTTTCCTTATTGAGTAATGGGTTTTCACGTGAAGCATCCCAAGAAGAAATTATACAGGTTAAGAGATATTCAGTAACAGCCCAGCATTGCAATTACGATACTTTGGCTTTCAAACTCCATTTTTTCCAGGTCACCACAATGTATAAAAAAGCTCCAGCTCTGTGTTACCTACCAAGTTTTAACTTTTACTAAAAGACCACTTTGTATAGCATTCAGTGTCTATGAGCTCCAAGAATGGTCATAACAGCAGTTCCAATAGCAGCATATAAAGATGCTATTTAAAATCCATTTGGCAAGGTAAAAGCAAAGAGAAAAGGTAACACCTTTTCCAAGAGCTTAAATGAGTGGATGTCTAAATGGATGGACATCTAAAACGGATGTCACTATCCCACTCTGAAAAATTTGCCGGATTATGCTACTAGAAATCCTTACAGATGTGCAGGCCTCTCACGATGAGGTATATAATAACTTGGTACAACCTACACTGGTGCTGACCTAAGAAAAGTTATCTATTGCAAATTCCTCTATACTTATCTGAATAAAATACCTCTTGACTATTCTGATTGCAAAGAGGGAAAAAAAAAAACAAAACCAAAAAGAAAACATAAAATATTCTATTTACAAGTATAACTTTTCTCCCTTGGGCAGACTTAGCACCAATATTACATGGGAGTATTCTTCCTGTGAAAGCACTTTATTTTGTTTCCACAGTGACCCAGATACTACAGCAATATCGGTAAAATCAGTGGAAATATAATGTCTTATTTAACAAATATATATATAATCTATAGAAACTTAAAATCACGTGTAGTGCTGGGTCTTCTTTTAACATACCTTATATATGTGTAAATATACAATGTACATCTATATATTAAAAAGCCATTACGAGTTATTCACTAAACATGTCCTCATACTTAACAATGGGATTTGATAATGGGACTACTTCATTATACAGAATGGAATAATGTAGAGAGCTTGATATTTTAAGGGCTATGTATTAGAAAAGGGCTCTAAACCTACACAGAACTTTACTCCCAATTCTGAATTTCCTCTAATATGATGTTTGTAATTAGCATGAAGCATTGGCTGAACTGTATAGACTACAGCAGAGCTGTTCAGGATAAAAAAAATAAATTAAAAAAAAGACATTAAAGAAAGATGATCTTGTCTTGCACTCATATTGTATAATCTGGGGAAAAAATAAAAAGAACAGTTGCAAGTCTAGCCCCCTTTGACTTGGAAAAAGGAAGCAAAATGACTTCAGCTAAAGTTTGCTAAATTGTATAAATTCAGTTTTTATTTCACCATTCCATCTGTCCAGGAGATCCAAGGAGAGTTTAGGACTCCCAGGTAAATTCAGGATCTTCAGATATCACTGCCTGAACTGAAAATTATAGTCCCTCATGATTTATTTTCATTGCAGAAATGTTTAGAAGCTTGTGTAGAGATGAACTGCACTGTAATGGTCACTATTGAAATATACAGAAAGAGGGGGCCTGAATTTTAAAAAAAACACAACTGGATGAATCTGACAAATGACAAAGTGATTACATTCATAATGCAAAAGAGAACTTAAGGAAGGAACACAAGATCTTGGAGAATATGCATAATAGAACAATAATCCAATATTTTCTTAATATCAGTTATTACTAATTCACAAAACCTTTATAAGATAATGAATCAGCTACATCTTTTAGACATTTTAGGTTTATGGTTATATGTTTATGGTACTGAAATGTGAAGAACTTTATGATATGACATAGATTACATAATACTGTTTTATAGCAGTGTATATCATTGTCTGTATTTTTGAGTCTTTACCCTCTTTGCGTGACAAAATTGGAAGACAATAACCTTATTATTAACCTCAAAATTTAGAGCTTCCAGCAAGATGTACCTATTTCTATTTCATCAAGATTATTTATTTGTTAGTTCATTTATTTATTTTTAGCTGTAAATACTTTCAAGAAAATTTATGAAGTTGTGGGAAGACAGAGCTAAATTTTCATCATCTTGTGAAATCCAAAATAAATAGTTTTCTTTCAGTGTTTCTTAGTTTAGAATGCTATTCCTTGGATTGTTTCAGGGTCAAATTTTATACAGCACTTTAATGTGCCTCTCATTGCAAGTTCATGAGTTGATCATAGATGAAAAATATTGCATTAGTTTTGCTAATGTATGTGTACAAATTAGGCAGTACGTATGTAATTTCACACATGGGAAAGCACAAATAACATTTGCTTTTAATCACATAATTGTATTGTCATTTGTTTCCATGTACTTGAAGAATGATTACATTATTATTAATGCCATGGACTTAGATTCAGAATGAAGAAAATATTTCATGAAAATCTCAGCAACCTGTTTTGAATTACTGCTTTTAGAATGAGTACATTTTGTTTTATTTGGTCATGTGTAACAAATACGTGGTTGGATAGGCTTACTGATTGTGTTGAATTTACAGAAAGTGTATTTATTTCCAACTTGCCTCTAATGAATAAGAAACTGAACTTTCTGCTACACTCCAGAGTCTGGCCAGTGCTGCTTAACTAGGAAAATAAAAATTGCTATACTTAAGCAACTGTCTTTCAATTATGCAATCTAAGAGTCAGTATTTATTGTTGTATTATATTGTTGCTCTTTTGGAATGTTCAGAATTTATAGTGTGCCAATTATTCTCCAACACAGTGTATTTCTACATTTTTTTTCATTGTAAGAATTATGCCCTTTGAATAGTCTCAGTGAAATCTCAAAGCAAGACAATAGCATAAAAGTAAATGTACTTCCTGAAGTTTAAAGAAGGAACCATCAACCCCCGCACCCCCAATAAATGAGACTGTATTCCCTATCCCTACTGCAAAATAGGGTCAAAATGCCCAGTACTTGCCATTTCAAAGAAAATGGCTCGATTCCATTAACAAGGAAACATCCTAATTCACAAATACACACAGTGGGTAATGTGTTAATAGCACCATTATCAGCTGATAACATGGTGCAGTTAATGTATCTCAGCATGAGTTGACTATACTACAAGCCATTGTTTCCTTTTAAAACAGCACGAGATCTTGAGAAAAACCTCTCAATATCTCACTATGGAGACTTAATAAACATTAATCACCATGGTGCAGACACAGGGAGGGAAAAAAAGGTACTTTAAATATCCTCTGTTCCATGCTGTTCTACTCCAACCTTGTTTAATTAATTAGTTCCTTTAAGTAGTGTATGTGTTCCTGGGCTCACCGACTCTTACATTACTATAATCGACAGTTTTTCAAAAAAATTAAAAACTCACCTCAGCAAATATCATAACTCCTTAAGTGATACTCCTTAAGTGATACAAGGTTGTATTTCACAAATATGTTATAAAACCAGCAAATAGGATGTTCTACTTTGCATTTTAGTACAAAGAGATCAGTAAGAACTGATCAGTAGACAAAACCTTTGTGATGGACCTCACCTCTGAATCCACAGTGTCTTTATTCTATGCTTGTATGTTCTCCCTGGTTTGTTATTTTATGTTTTCTTGAATACTAGTTAAGTTCATATTAAGGGTTATACTTGTAATTCAGGAGTATTTTAAGACAAAAAGAAATATTTCTTGCTAAATACTTCCAAACAAGCTACTAGGTACTAAGAATTTCCAGCTTTTGGCAGAGTTGTAGCTTATAGTTACACATTAAAGATGATTAAGTGCCCCAAAATACAAATAAGGATTGTTGCATAATGCATTAGGCAATTGATTTCACTGGTAAACAGGACTATAATTGTGAAAATACTAGTACCTACCCAGCTTCATGTTTTTGTCACATAAATCACTAGTAGAATAATGCTGTGCCTTCATTAACTTAAGGGCTAACATACAAGTACGAAATGAGGCATTCTTCCATAGATTGTAATTGGGCTTTATTTTATGAAATAATTGCTTAAGTTTATATTATAACTTAATTCTACATACTGTATTTCTTATTATATGCAAGTGGCCATGCAAAGATTCTGAAATTCATCTACTCAGTTATACCTATGCTAGCTGAATCTTCAGTCTGTTCCTTTATCATCCTCCAACCATCTTCCTCTTGCCTGTTTCCCATCTTATGAATTGGAGAGATATTTTAACAGTTTATCTAACTGAACAGTAAGAAAGAATACCTCTTCAGATTTTTTTCAAAAATTGGAAATTCTTTATTCTGTAAAGAACAGTTTACCTTCTACTATTCTGTGGGGTGTGTGTGCGGGGGGAATTACATACTGTACTTTTTCGAAAGCTACTTCATAAAAGACTGGTGAAAACTTGTCAGCCGTTGAGCTACTATAAGATCAGTTAATTGTCCTAACGTAAATCTTCTCACTGCTGAAACAAGGCAAAGTTAAAAATGTTTCAGTTGTTTTATAGGATTATTTGCTTTAAGTAAGAATTGAAAGCAGTAAGTATGTACCTCTATCTTGAAGGATTTTTCTAATGTGTTAAAATTACATGATAGCTAAAGAATATTTATTAGCTTTAGAAGAAAAGTTTTTTCAGTAAGAAAATGTTTATAAATGGTGATCATGTACAAACTCTCAACAGTTCCAATGATATATCTGTTCATTTATATCTGTGCAATGTAAAACAAAGGAAATAGAAAACAAATGGACCTTAAGAAGCAGACTGTGATGCTTAAAATAAAATTTAGGTAGATTTTTTTTATTGGGGGTTGAGAGAAGCCAACAGTTCACATAATCTCTGCCCAACTACTTGGGCTTCTAAAAGATTAAATGTTTAAGTTATCCCATATTAAAATGCCTACTCTCAAAAGCAACATTGCTTTCACAGAACTAAACTGAACATTTCAGCAACAGCCTCATGCACTCAGCATTTCATTTGGGTTCACAAAGTAAGTATCATCTATTTTACGCCAACTTCATAGATAAGGTTTCAGTTACCACTCAATCTGAGCATATCCTGGCTGAACTAAGAATATCAACAGTGCCTTCATTCCAAGAAGAATCTTAGTGGTATTGGTTTAACAAAGTTACTTGTCACAACTAGAAGCTTTTGTAAACCACAGTGATTGCCACTATATCTACCTCCACACAGAGCAGGTCTACATGTTCAACTGGAATCAGCTGTACCTACTTGCCATCTCAGCAGGCCAGATGGTAGCTAGCTCTGGCAGAACACCTGTGGCTGGGTTGACATAACCCAAAGAATATATTTGTATATCCTGATGAGTTATAAGACACATTAATGTCTGTTTGGGACCATGATACACATGTGCAAGTGTGATCTCTCCTGTCTAAGACACAGGCGTCTGAGCTGTATGATACTGTGCTGCAGTTTCAGAGTACTAGCTTAGCTGGTCACTGGCAATAAAGTCCCTCTAAATCTACATGTTCTGGGTAAAAGAATAATCATATAATACTAGTAAACTTGACAATAATTGTACTGAACCTGGGAATGTGAGGAGCTTGATCTCTGTCTTTTTTGAAAGTGGCAAATTCATGTTTGATCATTGAATTTCTATGTGTTTTTTTTCTTCTAGTTACAAACTACACATTATTTTTGCATTTCAAGAATTAAAAGCATTCAAACAAAGGAATTTTTTAAAATGCATCTTCCCTTCATTCTACCGTAACTTTAAAAAGTGAAAATAAAGCAGAAAAGAAAACCAAGATAGTTTTGAATGGTGAAAACAATAAAAACTATGACTTCATGTATTTTGTCACCTAGCCAGCTCTGCTGTCAAATCTTCTTCCCTCCCCTTTCTCAAGTCTTCCCATATTTCTGCAATAGTCATACTAGGCAAGAAACAGCATCATCAATGCTAGTCTGCAGCAAAATACAAGCTAATAAGATGATGAGAAAGTGTGTGCGTTTGGACGGACAACTGAAACTAAAAGACATATGCAAACAGGTTTCTGCCCTCTCCCTTTCAGGGAATACCTAACTTGGGACTCTACTCTATATGTAAGTGCTAATTTTCTTGCAGCTTTTCTTGTAATTTTATTTAAAATTAGTTGAAATTGACCAATGGGTTCAGAATGTTGTTAGAAATAGACAGCCAGACAGATTGAATAAAATACTTTTCTTTAGCGAGTAGGCTAAGAAAAAGCCTTCAGCTTTGCACAGGATGTCACATCCCTGTGAAGTTAAGAATGATTTTTACACGTGATATGTGTAAGAATAAAAATTTTTTGAGGATACAGGAAAATAATGAAAGATGTTTAAGCATATTGACAATAGCAGGTGACATTACAGTAAAGATTAAAGCCATACCTGGTTTTACAAAAAAAGTGAGTTTTGAAATATTTTTCACTGCTGTCATTATTGCTGTTTTGAAATGCAAATATATCATGCTTCATTACAGCAGTGTTTAGAATTAGGATTTTATTCAGCTGGAAAGGTTCAGATGTCTGAATTACTATAGTAGGTTTAATAACTTACAGTTGTGATACTGCTATATTAGCATAATATTTAATACAAACTTCCAGAAAAATAGAACCTCTAGACAGACTAAATTACATTTACCTCCAGTGAAAGGGGTAACATACTAGAAAGGATAACTTTTGGAGTATCTGCAGGTTAAAAATTGCTCTACTTCTCCATCAGATTATAAACTACTTTTTTTATTTTGGTCACCACAAGAAAATATGTGAAACAAAGGGAAATTGTCTAAGATGAGCGTTAAACAGTTTCCGTTGTGAGGACATGAGGAAGGATAAAAATGTTCACCAGTAGGAAAAGCCCACTGAAAAAATGTAAGTGGAGAAATTCTACATATTCACACACATATTGCTTAATGCATTGTGTTGTGTATGTTATATTTCACTTTGCTTATTATTATTACTCTGTCATTGCAATTGCATGAGTATTTTCAACACTTGAAAACTAACCTTCAGTACTAAATTTTGGGAATGCTACTATCACTTCTTCTATTATTCCACTTCAGAAGTAACAGTGCATTTGTGAAAGAAGTAGTATCCCTAGATGGGACAATGGACAGAATCTGATAGATTCTTATGTAGAAACGTACTGTTCAAAACCAAGACTAATAAATTTGCTTTGAAACTTCCACGTACAAATTACTTTTGCTAGTAGGGTAGGTAATCTTAAGGAGTGTTACAGCTAAAAAGTAAGTTATATATGAACTATATAGAGTGTTTCTTCCAACTTTTCAGAGTTTTGATAGTAATCTATTTCTTTAGTTTAAACAGAAGGATTGTGATTTCATCTCCGGTTTTGATTCCTTTTATGATCTTCCACAGAACAGTTATATAGTAGAAACTAGAATTTTGCCCAACATTTAGGAAATGTTTTAATTATATATTCCACATAAATAAATATAAAAATATAAACCACAATATATAGTTTTAGGCAAGCAGCATTTTAGGTTAATTGCTTTTCTAAGTGCAAGAATACTTCTTGTGTTGAGTTGACACCAGTAAGTATGGCTGTCACCTAAGAAATTGCTGTGATGAATGTGACATAACTGTGGCTCTTTGTTTTCTGTCGTGTCAAGAGATCAGCACAGAGATATAATGGTATTTTTAAAAAATTAATTAATGTGTCATATAAATACCCTACAGAGACTTTTATTTTCCTGAATTATTTCTAAAATATCTTTTTTTTTTTCCCCTATGGTGAAAAAATGCTTTAGAACCTGTCAATTTACAATAGATTATCAATATAGCTAGGACCATAACTGAAGAGTAATGAATAATTTTTGAAAGAAAACAAAAAACAATCTAGACCAACCAAGAAATACCAAGTACAAAGGAGCTGAAGACATTTTTTGCTTTGTTTTTGACTATTTTTTGTATGTTTTTATAGAATATCAAAACTGTGAAGAAAATATTACCATAAGCCTAAGAATTATATGAAATAAATTCTGTATCATTGTAGTTGTATGACATGAATTTAAAAGACATGTACTTCGGAGTTTTTGCTGTCTAAAATTGGATAAATAGAGTATGTATGTTAATCGTGCATGGAGATACTGAGAGCATTAGGATTAACTGATTGAATAGAGGAACACTTCAATTGGAACCTCTTTTCTGAGATCTACTACAGTTCATAATTTTAAATATAAAAATAAAATTAGCACACATAAGAGAAACAAACAGTGCCATGACTAGGCCAGTCCATAAATGGACCATCGAGTTTTACGTTACTGGATTCCTAAGATGTCAAGACGGACTGCTTGATTTTGGCCCTGACGTGTCTTGATCTATCAGAACTATCACACATACTACCGGTGTACCACATTATAAGTAAACTGTCACTATTATCTTTTATTAAGTATGTAAGTTCTGCTTATATCTGTAAATATAAACACTGGAGTACAGGAGAGTGTTGCTGAGTCAGGTCTTTTCAAGGACAATGCCATTTAAATCTTTACTGCACAAATCCACCTAGAAAACCATACCACATAAATGGGTGTTTTCCTCAAAATAGTTCTTCTGAAAATTATATACAAGTTATGTATTCACCTTATTACAAAATGTACATTTTATCATTTTGTTTTCTTATAATATAACTAACAAGATCTTATTATTCAGTGGTCATCTTCGAAGATGGAAACAGTTGCTCGATTTTATGCTAACTACTTGACTC
Organism: Steatornis caripensis; assembly: GCA_013398225.1. NCBI lineage: Eukaryota > Metazoa > Chordata > Aves > Caprimulgiformes > Steatornithidae > Steatornis > Steatornis caripensis. Next base: position 11,138 of record VZSC01007937.1, read on the forward strand.
CTTCCTAAATAGTAAGGTATTTCCTGATATCCCTAAGCAGCAAGGTAGGCTCTCATATACTGACATACTACTGGCAAATCTGAATTGCAGTGTACTAATTTTAAAGTAAACACTAACCAGGGATACTATGCTATCATGGCATGGAAGAAATGTTTTGTTTAGAGATCCTAACAGGTTCAAGCTATAAAATCATGTTGCCTTGGCTGTTTATACTTGCCCTAGAGATGACATAGATATAATAGAAAGAATAGACTTGCAGGGTTTAAGGATCATTGCAATAATTAGCAATGCTATTTGAAAATCGCACTACTTTCCATACCATCATTGACATAGTATTTTCTTCAGCCTTTCTCCCCCATGTTATAGATAACCATATACGAAAAACCTGACAATTTCAATGCATGTCTTTCCAAATTCCTCTTCATATTTCATATTCATATTTCTTCATCATAATCTTACCTGCCCATTCTATTTCACCATGACTTCATGTTACCGGTATTCCTTAAAGCAATCATGTTATTGCATTAAATATCTTTTCCCTCATTCGCTTGCTTTTGACAGCTCACTTAGGAATTGCCCAAAGTCTCTGAAAGCAATAGTAAAAACTTCCATTGGACTTTCTTTTAGCTTCATTATATCAATAAAAAACTAGTAAAAAAATTCAAAATGCTTGGCTACTACGTAAATTTACAAGATACTATGTAAATTTACATTCAAAATATTACGTAGGAAACCTTTTGTTAAAGTCAGTGCTGACGTTATCACTACTGAAACAACATTTCACACCATATACATATATATATATATGTAGCACATCTAATGAGTCTGTTATGTAACTTTCATCTATGCCTTTCCACAAGAAATTTCAGTTTTTCATATGTCATACATTCTAATTACATTGTTTAAGAATCTCTGTTCTATATATGCTTGATGTACTTTCTGATAAATTTTAAGTTGATTTTACACGCTGCACTACTTGGAGTAGTAAAATGGACTTTTATTTTTTTTTTGAAGTGTCACGTATAAAGTAGCTCAAAATAAATATGACCAAGTCTATGAAAAAATTAATAATAAATACGATGAAAGCAGTAGTATATCCTTATTTTCACACTTCCTCTCTAGTCTCAGCACTTCCACAAATTCCCTCCAATTGGCTTTTATGTGATCCCTCTTAGAACAAACTCAGCCTCAAGGCTTAGGTTCTGTTTTTAATATTGCTGTGCCTAAAAGCCATAATCATCAGCCTATGTTCAAGAGCTACATATAAGCTAAGAGCAGACTAATCAAAATAATTCAGGAAATATTTGTCAATAAAAGATGGCAATGAAATGGAGATGTTGGTAGTAATATTTTACCAGGATAGTTACTAAGCTTAACATGGTTCAAAATTTTCATCAGCAGTCTGGATAACCAAAATCTTTTCTACAGAAAAACATATTGGTAATTTATCAGAAAATGGTAGCTACAGCAGTCATGTGAAACCAGACGGTTTCTTGGATAAGCTAAGTCTGCTAAAACAACTGTAGTTATACGTCCAAAAGCAAACAAGTCAGGCTGTATTTTCAGAATGAATGACTACAAACAGTCTAGGAACGGTAATATGAAAACGCATATATAACTTCCTTTTGCACTGCTGTATGAAAAGAAAGGGTGATCTGGTGGTTCGATATATATAGACAGGAAAGTAGCAAATTCAATAAGGGGATATAATTTTGCGTATGACGCTGTGAGACTGAGTAGACTACCACATAGAATTCTAGCAGTGACATTTTTAAGAGATGAGAAAACCTTGAAATAACAGGAAAGAATCAGAGCAATAACTGAAAACCAAATACAGAGTTATGCTGTGAAGGTGTAGGGTATAGTTCCAGTGCACTTCATGCTAATCTAAGGCTGAGCTGCTGCAGTTCTGCCTTTCCATTTGTTTCTGCTCTTATTACTGCTCTTCGCTTGCTGCTAGCAGCAACATTCATGTGAGTGTGCACTAATCTGACTCAGGAAACTGCTCAGATTAAAAGTAATCACTTTTGTATGCTGTGTTATTTTTCAGCTCACCTCCCTGATCTGGGTCCCTGCAGGAGGCGCTAGGTAAGGGAGGAACAGGATCACCTGGCTGAAGAACACAGAAGTCCAGATTTAAAATGACATGGGCTAGCATTGTTATTTTAAGGAACTTAAAGATTGCATTTCAATCTTCTTAAAGTTTGTATCTCAGTCTGTTTTCTTTTGTTTCAAAGTGAAGAAGTCTTTTGCACACCAGTACAGAGTCAAGTACTTAATTACGGAGGAATAATACAAGGGTCTTTAATCTAGACATAATAAGGATCCGCTGGAAGTGGAAGCCAGGTGAAACAAAAAAAATCAGGAAATAACTTTCAATGTTAAAGATATCAATTAGTCTGAAATTGTGGTCAATTTTCAGCTAATTAAAACTGCGTACTTTTCTTGAAAATGTACATGAACTACAAGTGAGATAGGTATCTGTATAGCAATAACTACAATTATGTATGAAATTCATAATATGTAGCTGTGGGGTATTTTGATGTTTTCTGTATTCTTTTAACTCTGACTCAGTCAAGATTCAGCTTTATATATGCTTTCTATGATATTCTCTTTAGTTACAAATCTCTTCCCAATTATGCAGAAAACATTTACATTTTTTAACGTATTGATTCCCTGAACAATGTGTAATGCAGTTAATAAACAGAAAATGTATTTTTCTATACTAATGTTGCCATGGAGAAGTTTCTATCCTAAAATACAGCATTAAATATATCTATAATAATTACTCATTTAAAAAAAGTCAATTTTTACTGAATATTTCTGATTTAATCAAACGTTTTTATGTGAACAAATCTCAGTCCTTCAATCTTAATTTGTACTAAAATCATAGCGGGAATAACCTTTCAACTTAAATCACATTTTTTTCTCCTGTTTTTATAAAGCAATAAAAGGATACAGGCAAGAAAATAAAATGTAAGAAAATCCTCTCGATATTTCTCAAGATTTGGATAAAGACATATTAAAATTAATTTGCACTTCTGCAATCTAATCAGTAGATTTTGAAAACAGGACTGAGTAAACCATAATATATGCACAGTCTTCAATAAGAATTTTTTACTCTTTTGAGGAACTCAGATCATATTTCTTTTGGGGTACCGGAACTTTCCAGGTTTGGTTATTTGGGTGGTCTGTTTTGCTTGTTTGGGTTTTTTTTTTTTTTACTTTACAATCAAGTATCAGAAATTAGCCTTTCTTATTTAATTAAAAAAACCAGTACCCATTTCCTCTTTCTTTCTTGTCACTGAAACAAAAAAAAGATAAAAATTCTTTCTCACTGTAATTAATTCCAATACAAACCTGCCTCAAACCTTCAGACAGCCAGAGGAGCACATGGTGCCTTTGACCAGACTTGTTTGAGGAACGGTGCAGCAGCTGGGGGCAGGAGGCACATAAAGGATATATGTGAGAGGAGACACAGGAAGATGCACAAAAGGGGACCTGTGAGGAGGTATGTGAAAAGGCATCTTTGGAGAAAAGGGAGGAGGAACGTGGAAGAGGACATTGTTGCGGACATGGCTAGAGATGGTCTCTTGGAAGAAGGCACTTCTGATTGGGAAGGGAAGTGCTAAGGGACTGTGGGTCATGGAGGACCCACATCAGAGCAAGAACACCACCAAAGGGACTGCAGCCCACAGACAACCCATATTGGAGCAAGGAAGTAAGAAACAAGGAACAGCAGAAAGAAACCACTGCATGCTGAGTCCTAGCTCCTGCATCTCCCGTTGCATCACTGAAAGGGTTGGAAGGGACCAAGTGTAATGTGCAATGAAAACAAGGGGAACTTGAGAGGGTAACAGAGCACTGGAACAGGCTGCCCAGAGAGGTTGTGGAGTCTCCTTCTCTGGAGATATTCAAAACCCGCCTGGATGCATTCCTGTGCAACCTGCTGTAGGCTAACCTGCTTTAGCAGGGGGGTTGGACTAGATGATCTCTAGAGGTCCCTTCCAACCCCTACCATTCTATGATTCTATGATTCTATGAGCCAGCAGTGTGTCTTTGCGGCCAGGAAGGCCAATGGCATCCTGGGGTGCATTAAGAAGAGTGTGGCCAGCAGGTCGAGGGAGGTGATCCTCCCCCTGTACTCTGCCCTGGTGAGGCCGCATCTGGAGTACTGTGTCCAGTTCTGGGCTCCCCAGTTCAAGAGAGACAGGGAACTACTGGAGAGAGTCCAGCGGAGGGCCACAAAGTTGATTAGGGGAGTGGAGCATCTCTCGTATGAGGAAAGGCTGAGAGAGCTGGGTCTGTTCAGCCTGGAAAAGAGAAGGCTGAGAGGAGATCTGATCAATGCTTATAAATATCTAAAGGGTGGATGTCAAGAGGACGGGGTCAGACTCTTCTCAGTGGTGCCCAGCGACAGGACAAGGGGCAATGGGCACAAACTGGAACACAGGCAGTTCCACCTGAACATGAGGAGGAACTTCTTTACTGTGAGGGTAACAGAGCACTGGAACAGACTGCCCAGAGAGGTTGTGGAGTCTCCTTCTCTGGAGATATTCAAAACCCGCCTGGATGCATTCCTGTGCAACCTGCTCTAGGCTAACCTGCTTTAGCAGGGGGTTGGACTAGATGATCTCTAGAGGTCCCTTCCAACCCCTACCATTCTATGATTCTATGATTCTATGATTCTATGATTCACTGAGAACATTTCCCTGTCTTTGAAGTATCTTTTGACAGTTCCTGTTTAGAGAGGCGTGAATACTTCAAAATAAAATCTAGCTTGTGATCCCTAGTATTAAGATGAATTTCTTCTTATATGTTTACTTTTCATTCAGTTAGTTGTTTTCAGCTAACACAAGTGAGATCTAGTTACTTTATCATTCCCCAAAATAAAGTGACTAAGCATAAAGAGAAAACTTGCATGGTGGATGAAAATTCTGTTACATTTCTGTAGAATTACAAAGCTCAGCAAAACCTGTTACTGAGTTTACAGAAAGAGAAAAAATGTTCCTGCAGCAACAAGTTTCTGAAGATAAACTTCTCAGTGAATGTGCAGAAACGAGCCTGCAGGAACAAGTAAGCAGGCTCCTAAACTTGTAACCATGTTGTTTAATAAGTCTCTTAAAATAATGTGTTACTTCAGACACCTGCTTATGTGCAGTAGTATTGCATATGATGGGATTACACATGATTCTACCTAAAATCTACTTCTGAGTATAATAGTATGATGGAGTAATCTAGCATTTTCACTCCTTTTTCAGGCTGTATATATCAAAGTTTTTAAGCTTTGGCAACTGAGAAAGCAGTGAGGTATAAGATAGTGTCACTATAAGTCTGATATTTGGAACCAGTTTACTATCTCATATGCTCACTTCCTCTCCTCAGAGATACTGGTTTATTCTTATCTGAGATGCCATACTAGGTGAAGGGTGGAGTGATAAACTTCAGGAAGGACAATTTATCTTATAGATGCTATCCTGAAACTTAATAAAATCTTACTGTTCCTCATTTATCCCAGAGTTGCTACCATATCCTCTTTCACCGACTATTTATTAGATTCACAAAATGTGTGCTTTTACTCTTCTTTTGCATGATAGACACTGCATTCTCCTGACCACCTTATTACTTTCCAGAGCACACTGTATCTTGTTTGAGTTTGTCTGTCTTAAACATGTAAGAGTAGACCTCTGGCCAATGTTCCAAAGCCTTATTTATTATAACTTCTCATCTGAGTAGCTCCAGCCGTTTCAAGTATTCATTCATTTTTGAAGTAAGAACAGAGAGCTACATGTTTTCCTTCTTTCTTTTGAATGGGCTGGGCTGGAAAGAAAATATAGGTGAATTGTAAATTCCAGAATAATATTAAATAATCAAGAAACTCAAAACATATTCCACATTAAAACAGTTTTTTATTTATTACTTCTATCTTGCCTAAGCAAAAAATAATCCTGGCCTTATGGAGTGATTCGCTACATAGGGTTTGCAGACCAAACATCCAATCAACAAAAATTATAAGAAAATGCAGTGCTATCTATGCCTCTGCAGCAGTTAAAAGAATAAAATGGACAAATGTGAACTACAGGTAGGGCTGCATCTCTATGAAAGAGTGTGCTTAAGTTGGTATATGATACCTGTATACACGTCTAGAGAGTAAAAACGTGTTTTTCCACATAATTTCATGTAGGAAAGGAGCAATTGGCTTTATGATACTATTCTAGGATTGTGTATAGAACTTATCTAATTAAATTTTACTAAAGCATCATTTTACCAAGTCTTAGTATTATAAATTATGCTGTCCATACTTTAATTTTGTTTCAGCTGATAGCCCATTTATTTGACCTACAGCTGCTGACAGTTCCTGTACTTCTACAGTTGTACTATCTATACCTTTTTTTGCAAGATGCTTTGTGATAGTCTTTGAAAATATTATTGACAGCTATTGCTTGTCACGTGACAAGCACAAGGTGATCTGAAGGTCTGACTGACTTATATTCATATTTGGGTCTAAACATTTGAGAAGCCGGTCACTTCCTCAGAGATGAGGGTTTGTGTTTTATGTTTCAGAATGGCTAAAAAACCATAATGTGAACGTCTTATGAATGAAACAATCATGTTTTATTTTTAGCAACTCACTGATTTTATATACTAAATACTATTTTTTAAAAGCCTACCTATAATATGCCACTATTTTAAGGATGGAGAAAGTGGGGGAAAAAAAAAATTAACAGTTATGCTTTCATTTTTCTCATGAGCTTGCAACACAAAAGGCATTTTTGGTTTTAACAGGACCTTTTGATGTGAATTTTTCCTTACATTAATTCCACCTCTGTTTTTTCATCCTTTGCAGTGAATATGCTAATAGAATTTACTGAATACAGCCCTTTTCATAAGTTTCTGCCCTTTTTTCTTTACTGTAAGTTGTAAATCAATAGTAACTGATTCCTAGGGCCAAATATGTTGACAGCAGCTTAATCAACTTGTGTCCATGCTACTTTCAATGTCATCTCTAGCCACAAGGCAGTAAATTCTTTCAGAGTATTTTGCTTTGAACCGTTCTGCTATATTTTCTCTTTATTTGTTTTGGAATATATATCTATCCCTTTCTCTCAAGAAATTCTTTTAGTCAGCAGTTTCAGAGAGTGCCTTTTTCCTCCAAGCCTTCCTTGTCTTGATGTGTTTCCTTTATTCTTTCCCACCTAAGAATTTGTACAATTTGCTTTGGCAGGATTAGTATGCTTGATTGTAATAGACATTTTGTGCTTGTAATAACTGTACTATGATTGAGGCAATGTACTTCCTATCTGTGCTGTATATTCTTGCGTCAGATATCTGGCTAAATTACACTCACAATTCCTCAAAGATATTAAATGAAGCGAAGTTTGAAAACGCCTGAATTGGAAACACTATCACGGAGAAGTAATGAAAGGAGAGCGAGAAATTACTAAATAAATATGAATATTCAGTATTTACAAAGATAAAGGAAAATATCTAGTATGTCTTTCCGTTTGTTAAGTAATATTGCTCTTTGTAAGGAATAATCTAGCAATATGATGTGTATCACTAGGTCTTCAACAGCATCTTGTGAACATCTTAAGTCCAAATCTTAACTATAACAGGTTAATGAGCACGGTTACTAAAAAAGCATTCCCTAAACATAAAAACTTCAATCATTCCTCTGGAGAACTAGATGTGGCAAGGTGTGGCAAGTAAAAAGCCCCATCAACTCCTCTGTAGAAAGAAAAGCTACCAACAAATCTATAAGAATAATAATTGCAGAATGGAAAAGTGATACATTTCTAACTATTTCATAAAGCATTGCACGTATCCCTGCTGCCCAAAAGCCAGCCTTACAGTCACTTTGTTAGATACAGTCCCTAAAACTCATTACAAAAATATATTTTCTCTCTCTGGCAATTCAACCAGAGTGGCTGTCTCAGAAAGGAACTTGTAAGCGGTAGGCAGGAACTCGTAAGCAGGAGCCACTCATGCATCAGACAGTAGAGTTTACCAGTTAGATTACTGGTAAGAAAACTCCAGAATTTGTGGTTTGGTCTTTTTATTTTTTTCCGTTTCTTTTTAGAATAAAACTAAAATACTTGTCACAGGTGAGACAAAGTAAACAACCTGTAGTGGATGTGGATACTGGGTTAGTTTTTAACTGTTATTTTAATTAGTTAGTAATTTACAAGATTAGATCCTTTATTCTACTAGTCTATCTCCCTTCCTAGAGTGGATCTAGACCTATGTTCCCTAGATCTAACTTGCCTTCCCCAAGCAGGGTGGTTGCATCAGTCAAGCAGAAAATCTTGTTGGTTTCTGTTGTGCAGCTGCTTGCAGTTACTAGTCTCAGGTATTACTAATTAAGGTCCTGGATACATCCAGGCATTTGTCTTTATACACCTCCCTGATTTCGAGGATGTTCCCTGACTTCCCAGATCTTTTCTACAGCTAAGATCTTTACCTTCTTTCCAGGACTTTAAGATGAGAGTTTTCTCAGTCTATACATTATATGTGCAGAATATATGATTAATCTTCTAATTGATAATTCTGTCTCATTTTTTATTATTTGGAGGATTTGGGGATTTTTTGTTTAGTCCAGGTGTTACCAAAATTCTACAACCAGTCCATACTAGTTGTAGCTAGCAAGTAGCAGCAGGCTTCTGCTTGAAATCAAAAGTTCAGTTTTGAACATTTACACACACAATTATTTGATGCCTGTCAGTGTTCACAATTTAAGTTATTTTTTGCCTTCAACAGCTGTCAAGAAAATTGTTCATTTTGAATGTGAGGTTAAGGTGTATTGCACTTACTAAAGCCGCCTAACATTTATACAAAGATGCAATTTCCTGATTTAACTTAAGGTGTCAAAAGTTAAGAATTTAGTTTAAGCTGATAACCTACATCCTTTTGATCACTCTAGCATACAATCCTAGCATGTAACATAAGACATCCTAAAATAGAAGCTGAAAGCAAACAAGATGAAGTAGTAATACTGGAATCAAGACCTTCTCCTGAAGTGTGTCCTTTGTCTAGTTCAGTCTATTTACTTAAATCTGTTTCTCCCACGTCCCAAGCAAGTACAGGAGCCATGTGTTCTCTGTCAATGTTTCCTGCAATTTGCTTTAAAGATCTTTTTCTGACTACATGTCCACTTCAAAGCCCTGAGAAAGCAAATATTTCTCAAGGTTTATTTTTTAAAATGAATATGGGCTAGGAAATTTACTATGGGCTAGGAAAGACTGCTGTAATGCACAATATTTCTAGATATTGTCACACAGGTGTTGTATTGGGGAATACAAAATAGTACACAACCCTCCGCATTATTGTGCATATGGGAAAGTAAAATCCTTTTTCTTAAGGGGGAAGTCTTTGAGGGCAGAGCTTTTAACTATTGTTTCTGTAAGTTTTATGTTTCTTATCTTAGCCACATAAAATTGCTGTTTTAATTTCCTTCTACTGTACAGAAATATCTGAAAATGTATTTTCAACAGCATCAATCTAGCAACTATCCTAATGCAAGGGTATAAAGATGTAAAAATTAAATGTATATTGATCAGTTTTAATAAGGACCAGCAATAGTTTCATTGATATAGCACGATAATACAGGCTTTTAGTTTTATGGAGAGGGTAGGAAGAGGGTTGTTTTGAGTTGTTGATTTTGTTGGGGTTTTTTTATGATGTTGAGAAGCAAAATAATTTTGAATTTTCTTAAATACTACAGAAGTGTTATTTTTATAGTTGCATCACAGTCGTACCACTGTACAGCTCTTTTACTACAAATAGTACTTTTATATGGCATGTAACAGATTCCAAAACACATGCTGTATTGTGTGTCAAACCTCAGGAAAACAGAATTTGACCTCTTCAAGGATCTGCTTGAAAGGGTCCCATGGGATAAGGCCCTTAAGGGAAGATGGGCACAAAATAGCTAGTTAATATTCAAAGATCATCTCCTCCAAGTTCAAGAACAGTCTACCTAAACAAGCAGGAGGTCAAGCAAGATCACCAGGAGGTGTGCATAGATGAATAAGGAGCTCCTAGCAAAATTGAAACACGAAAAGGAAGTACGCAGAGGGCGAAAGCAGGAGCAGGTGACCTGGGAGGAGTACCGAGGCAGCGATGAAGCATGCAGAGAAGCAGTTCAGAAAGCCAAAGCCTACCTGGAATTGAATGTGGCAAGAGATACCAAAGGCAACAACAAGGGCTTCTGTAAGTACGTAAGTGTCAAGAGAAAGGCTAGGGAAAACATGAGCCCACTGCTGAACAGTACAGGGGCCATGGTGACACAGGACATAGAAAAGCCTGAGGTGCTGAATGCTGCCTTCTCCTCGGTCTTTACAAGTAGGACTGACCTTCAGAAACATGAGGCCCCAGAAACCAGGGGAAAGGTTGAATCAAGGAAGATGCACCACCCATGGTGGAAGAGGATGAAGTCAGAGAATACATAAAAAACCAGAACATACATAAGTCCACAGGCCCTGATGGGATGCTAGCTGTGGGAGCTGGCTGATCTCATTACGAGGCCACTCTCAGTAACTGTATGATTATGGCAATTGGGAAAGTTGCCTGAGGACTGCAGGAAAGCAAATATCACTGCTATCTTCCTAAAGGGCAAGAAGGAGGACCAGAGAAATACAGGTAAATTAGAAAAGGCTGAGAGATCTGGGTTTATTCAACCTGGAGAAAAGAACACTCAGGGGTGATCTTATCAATGTACACAAATGTCTGAAAGGAGGCTGTAAAGTTTGGTGGGTGGCTGGCTATCAGATCCCCAACCAGCTGCTCTCTCACTTTCCCACTTTAACAGGACAGAGGATGAAAATAAGGTGGAAAAGCTCATGGATTGAGATAAAGACAATTTAAAAAGAAAAGAAAAATCTGCTCATGGAAATGAAACAAAAAGAGGAATTTATTCAGTACTTCCCAGCAGCCCGCAGATGTCCAGCCAATTCCTAGGAAAGCAGGGCCTCAGCATGAGTAACGGTTACTTGGGAAGACAAACACCATAATCACAAAAGTTTCTCCATCCTCCTTTCCCTCAGCATTTATGGTTGAGCATTGTGTCATAATGTGGAATTTACGTTTGGTCAGTTTGAGTCAGTTGTCCCAGCTATGTCCCTTTCCAGCCTCTAAGCCACCCCAGCTTACTAGCCTTTGGGGGAGGAAGCGGTGGGGAGAGGTTGCAGAGAAATTCTTGATGCTGTGCAAACAGTGTTCAACAATAGCCAAAACATTGTTATGTTATCAACACTGTTTTAGTTACAATGCAAAGCACAGCACCATGAAGAGAGTTAACTCCTCTCCAGCCAGATCTGCCACAAGAAAACTGAGATAGGCACTTTCTGGTGGTATCCAGTGACACGACAAGAGGCAATGGGCAAAAAATAAGACACCAAAGGTTCCATCTTAACACAAGGAAATATTTTTTTAATGTGAGGGAGACTAGGTGAAAAAACAGGTTGCCCATATAGATAAAGGAGTCTTCATCTTTGGATATTTAAAAGCTGTCTAGACACGTTCCTGGGAAACCTAGCTTGATCAGAGGAGTTGAACAAGATGACCTCTAGAGGAACCTTTCATCCCCAGCCTTTCTGTGATAATACACAAAGGTAGATTTCTTTTAGTAGGTGTTTCATTACTAGAATTAGAATCTTCAATACAATATACCAAATGGGAATGCTATTGTCTATAACCTACCATTATCTTTTGTTACTTTATCTTCGATTTCAGATAAAAAGAGACAAGACACAGGCCAAAGAATTACAATGATGGATCAATCTATCATTGATAATGAGACAAACAGGTACCTGCCTGTATTTCATAGATATGTTGAATGGAATAAAAAGAGCTTTTGTGGTTTTGCTAGAATGCAAAGTTCACAATGATAAACTGAACTTTTAATATTTTTTTTCATAAAAGATTTCTACAGACAATAACAACACATGGAAGTATATACAAGGACTTTATGGAGAAATGAAATGGAATTTTCACCCCACAGTAACGCACAGATGAGACATTTACAGCTTGATTACGTAGGATTTTCCCTAATGAAAGTCCTTGCTTAGTAATTATACTAACTCGATACCTTCTGAAAGTAAAATGATTCCACTATTAGGTACCCTCTCTGAACAACTATGGGAACATTGCTGCTAGAATTGTGTACTTATGTTCAAAAGAAACCATACTAGATGTGAGCTAAGATTATTATTAAAATCAAAGAAAAGAGTGATAAAAAGAGTAAAAAGAGTGATACTTTATGAAAACATTCACAGATTTCTTAGCATAATGAAAAAAGCCATCTTTAAAAAAGCTGCTTCAAAAAAGTCCTAAAACATATCTTAATTTTTTCTACCTTGCATGCGAATCTTCTCACTCACTTGCTCTGTCATCTCACCTAAACATTTATCTATTTATGCTTCCACCAATTCTTCACTAATCTGGGTATAGTCACTGTTATTATCCTCATCTTGCAGGTGTCTTAGCATTATAATCAGTGCCAAAATAGTCTAAGGCCTATATGACACATCTTTCAATAAATTATATTTTTCTCCTTTATTCTCATTAAAACCAAGTCTACACTACTTTATTTAGATAAAGATCACAAAGTAAAATGGCCTTGTTGGTAACTCATTGGTATATGCACAGTAGAAATATCACTATATGATTAGGCATCTCAGAACTTTCAAAAATCTGTTTCTCTTTGGTTGTGCCTACATTAGTGCTTTAATTTGGAACATAAGCAAGCTTTTAAGCAGGATTTCCTCATCATCCCTTTTATTTAAATTTGGTTGTCGCTGCAGATTAACCTTGGATCTTGGAAACTTAATTCCCTTTCAGATGAAACAAAACTCAAAGTACTCTAGAAATTAATTTATTGTACAGCAACTGCTAAAGAGTTTTCAGTCAAGGAGACCACAGTGGAACTATCCGGGAGAAAGCTAGCAAAACACATATAACGTGATGTCTTCACAGCCTGCTAAAGGTAGATGATACCTTTAATATTTGAAGTCAGTTTTGTTTTGCAAATCAAGGGTATGAAACACAGGTTGCTTTATAAGACTGCAGTTGGATTGTGACACTAAAGTATACAAACTTTCCTTCTTGATTTCTGTTGAAATAAAGCTACAACTTTCAGTAGTTAATTTAATTTAATTGATCATAACCAAGCAGAGAAGATATGAAAACTTTAAAAGGGCCCCTGCTAATTGCAACTTAGTTTAATGACTAAGAACCTTCCACTGCAATATGAGGCTTTTATTTTGACTCATCTACTGTACAAGTGATGGAATTTCCACAGTATCTATGTAGGAGGAACCATCTGGATTATATGACGTTCAGATATTCTAACATTTTGACGTTCAGCTATTCTAACATTTTGTATTGCTGAATATATACACCCAACATACTGAAGTTGTAACAAAAATTATTGTTTGGCAGAATTTATAACAACATAATAAGGTCATAGAAAAATTCCAGTTTTTAATAACTCATCATTACAGACTGTTTGGAACAGGCAAATTTATTTGACAGAGGTCACTGCAAGTAATTAACCATTTTTTAAACTGTAACTTTAGTTTTATGAGGATTCATTACTGTATTTGTGTTAAATGTTTGTTCAGATCAAAAGAATTGCCTCATGTTTGACCAGAGAAAGAGCTGATGATATCCAAAAGTACCAGTGCTTTGAAGTTAAGGCTACTGTCTCTTTGCATAATGTCCTCAGAAAACATCAAACAGTTGCGAAGATACCCACGTAACCTCAATTTCATTTTGAAAATCTATTACTTTCAGCTACAGATATTGCAGTCAATGTCAGGAGCAGGCTCTGCAGGAGCAGAACACTACTTCTTTCAGGTGATTGTTTTATGGTGGAGATCATAATTTCTATCACTTCTTCATTATATTTTAACTGTTCTGTCTTGCTTGGCTGCATGTGAACAGTTGCAGTTGTTTTTGTATAAAAGAGCCTCACTACAAAGAGGGCTGGTTTCTTGCCAGAGTTCTATGTATTCCAGTCATTCAGACTGAATTCAAAATCTCAAGACTAATCTAAAAGTGCAGCTACAGAGTACTTAAACAAGCAATAGACAAACAGCAACGACTTTTTTTCCTTTTTTTGCTAATAATTATGGACATTACTAAGGAAGCCAGAGAAGACCTGAGAATGAAAAAAAAAAAAGACCTTTCCTTCTAAATTGCTATGCTTCCTGTTTTGAAGTATCCCATTGACATTGCAATCAACTTGAATTCGCAACGAACTCACACTGACACATGGATCAGTCTCCTTAATGGTTTTTACCTCAAAACAGGTTGTTATTCATAGCCAGTGGGACAAAGTAAAGACAATGCACATAAGCCAAAGGAAAAAGAATAAAATCTGAAAAACCTTGAAAATTTTAAAAAGAGAAGTATGATATTTCTTCTTCTAATACTGCTTACTTCCTCAGTGTGAAAATGGGAGCCTAAAAGGCAGTGCATCATATCTGCAAGAGCTATGTGGGTTTGGTTTGTTCGTTTGTTAAGGATCCTCCTTACAATTTCCCTATTAAGTGGCTTGTTTACAAATGTATTCACAAACACAAGGATATTGTGAAAATGTAATTTTTTTGATAAGATCTACATTTGCAGAAATTCCTAAAAGATTGACAAAAGTTCATTATGAAGTAATGCAATTGAAAAAAAATTGGAAACACGGTAAGTTTCCAAAAATAAAATCTTAAGTGATTTGTGCTTTTAACAAACTGTCCTTTTGTATAAGAGACCTTTTTGTCTGTATATAAGTATAGTCATACATATGCATCTCTCCTTGATCCAGAAAACATTTCAGGTTAATTTTCAGTACTCTTAAATTAGCTTCCTAAATTCATAGTTTACTAACTATTTTTTGTTTCAGACTGACTTCAGGTGGGAAAGGATCCACATTATGTCCTCACCTGAAACTGAACTACAATTGTAGATAAAAGTGTGTCTTCTACACAGCTAATGCTGAGAAAACTTAGGAGTATGCATATCCAAAGCTACCTGTGCAGGCAAAACAAGACCACCACCACACTACACACCTCTAGGAGGAGATTCATTTCACCTGAAATCTGGCTAGTTGGTCCTATTTATACCATATATGGACTGAAGAATTGTCTGATATCTAAAATAAGCTGAGGTGAATTCATGCCATGGTACTTAATACAGTGGGACCTATGGGTCTACAGTGTGGACATGTACTTCAAAGTAAAGCAGTAAGGAGCACTATGAATCAACAGCAATACACCTATTCCCTTGCTGATTACAGCTGTACTAGGATGCTATTGACCCATTCCCTAGGCTTTAGATCAACAAGAACAGCCTATACATGTGTAGGTTATGAAACTTAACTCTCAGAACAGAGTGGCTGCATGTAATGGGAAAGATTTTTCACCCATGCTAAACCTTTAATCCTGCCAGAGACTAATTTGAGAACCCTGTACCAAAGCCATACCGAGAACTATTGTAATGTTTTAATAAATAAAACATTTGAGTTTCAGTGTCTAGGATCATGCTTTATTGTGGTTTTTACTACTAATGGATGTAGCCATTATGTCTTTTCCTTCAGCCAGTACACACAAGCTCACTAATTAAAACTGTAGTTACTAAAATGATCATAGTCACCTTTACCACAGGTATGGAGCTTGCTGCAGTTATTTTACCTATGAAAAAAGCAAGATACAGGAAAACAAAACAATTAGACTGTCTTTGCATACCCTCAGGATAAAAGAAGTGAAGAACACCACTTTGAAAAGTCTGGTTTCAATAAGCATGTTTTATCATGAACCAAATACACTAGATGTAATTTCTAATGTGTTGTGGTTTTGTTTTTTCCTAAATCTCTGAAGAAGAGGCTTTCCAGAAATGTTAATATATTATATAAATATAACAAATAAAATACATAAATACACATTTTTAATAGTGATACTTCACAGATTCCAAACAGTGCATTTATTATTTAACTAAGTTTATTATTTAACTATTTAATTTTGTCACTTGTAATTATATGCAGCTATTTCCATCTATCTCTCTAAGGCTTTTTCCAAAATGCTGCAGGTTGCCTAAAGCTATTTCTATCTTCAGTGCAAGATTTTGACATTTTTAAGATGTACTTATTAGCCATTCAGATGAGAGACTGCATTGCCACACGTTCTGTCAATTTCAGAAGTATTTTATGAGGGACATTGTTATGCATCTTCTCTTTGCAGAGCAAAAATTACCAAACTTGATAAGGCTACTAAAGACTTAATCTGTATCTGAAAGAAAGAATGGATAAAGAATGAAATCCTTCACAGGTCAATAAATTAACATTTACATGTACAATAACCTCTAATAAATTAGGTATTCAATCCATGCTACTAGTTATAAGACCGTATTACTAAGGATTCCTTTGCACTTGGACTAGTTTCCTTCTAGATTTAAAGTGACTCTTCACATGAAATGATTACTGTGCCCAGTGAAATGGAAGTTGATGGAGCTAGACCACTCCTCTCAGCAGTGTCTGACTGTTAGATCAGTTGACTATACATCATATAATATATATCTGACAAAGTGTGATCTTGGAGGGAAGATGAAATCCAATGTTTTAAGGTGATGTTTAGACGAAGAGTATCTCAAAAATCAAAACTGTGAAGTTACAATATTAATGAAACATCATTTACAGAAGTGACTGTATAAAGCTGTCAAGAAACATACATTTCAGTAGGGCAATAACAAATTGCTTCTCCTCCCACCACCTCCTTGTTCGGGCAATAAAAGAATAAGTCAGTATGTAGCATAATTTAGTATTTATGGTCACTCGATTTTGGTGAACTACTCTACAAAATTCAAATCAAACACAAAAGTGTGACTTCAACACTCATTCAGTAACAAGTACTGCTGCTTCCAAACATTATGAGATGCGGCATCTATGTAATGGAGCACAATTCTGAGAAAATAGCTTATACCATAACAGCAGAATCAGAGAGTTGGCATTTCATTGGATTAATTTACTGTGTCTCCCAGTATAGTTTGAACCTCACAATTCAACAATATGACTATACCACTTCTGGGAGCTGGTGCTACACCTACAAATTTTATCAAATAGTAGATGTCATATCATTTAAGTAAGCAAATTCATTTATTAAGCAATATTCTGAATATAGATTAGAAAATTGATATTCTAATTTACAACATTTTAATACGTGCAATGCTTTTTAAGGTTTGACAAATATGTTTTATATTTTCATTACATTTTTCAGCTATTAGTCCTTTCTCTTCCTGTATTGTATAGATTCCTCTAGTCACTTTCTCACTTTGGTGCCAACCTGTTCTGCTCAGAAAGAAAGGACTATTCAGCAGTTCTGCCAGTTGCATATGAACACTGTTCTTCTCTTCCATTTCATCTCAGTTGTCAGTTCTGGCAAAGTTTAGACAAAGCTTCTAAACTTTTCAAAATATCTAAAAATCTGAACAAAGACAAGACTTTGACATACAATGCAGAGGTGTAGCATTTAATGTCAATCTACTGTGGAATGAATATTATTCAGAAACTAAAGATTCGGCTAAGTTGATACACTTTTCCTTTCAAAGCTTTCACTTTCTCTCCAAAATAGACTTGCAGATAGATGGTAATTTGTCACGATATATTTGTGTGCTAACCATCCTTCCTGAAATGGATTTCTTCTTCATCTTGTGGTTTTTTAAGAAATAAAATCTCTGTGCAAATAACATGAAAAACATTTTCTGAATGTGTGAGATGTTGAAAGCTTTATCTTGTGCTATCTACACCTTAGAGTAACTTAGAGTAAATCCTATATGGGAACATTTGTGTAAGTTTGTATGTCTTTTAAACAGCTATTACAGTTGCAAATATATATACTTTATGGGTAATTATCTCCAATATTCCATGTTAATCAAAAGCAGAGTTTCCACAGATATCACTATCGGAGAAATTACTTACCATTCTACCATAGCGATATGTTGGACAGACTTTATGGTGAAAATTGGACAATAACAGAAATGCAACAAGTGTCAGTAGAACCAAGCCTAGAATTGGTTCAGGTAACAAATCTGAAATAACTCAAATCCCCTAAATAGTTCTGGTCACCTCAGTTTTCCCCTCTGTATCATTCTTCAACACAGCTTTGCATACTTCTTGTAATAGCAGGTTTGGTACCTGTAGGAGACCAACTGAAATAACAAAAAATCTGAAACCAAGGCCAGCTTGTAACCCCTGGAACAGTTTTTCTCACAGGGTTGGAGACTTCCCTAAGCTTCTCCGAGGAATGTCTCACAAGTGAGGCAAGATATATCCTTGAACAGGAGCTGAGGACTGATAAGAGGGAACATCCTGCCTCGGAAAGCACAAAAGGCTAGATGATTGCCCAGAAAGCAATGAAGTCTGCAAGAATCTGCAGTAACTGGGGGAGAGGTAAATGTGGCAGGGGAAGAGATTGTGACCACCAACTCAGTTCAAGACCAAGATGACTTGCTCCCCCATGCCTGTAAGGAGCATGCGTGCTAATTTACAGAGCAAGTGAGACTAATTAACCAATAGCAGAAGAATGCTGAATTCCACCCAGAAATGAAACTTTTGGAGGAAGCAATCCACATTGGGGGATGAGAATAAAAAGTGATGGAAAATAGCATCAGGTGTGAACTTCAGGTAGAGCGCTCCTACAGACCAGAGACCCCTGTTGGCTAGACCAATGCTGGAATCCAGAATGGTGATATCTCTCTCCTTCTCTTCCTCTCCCCTTCTCTCTCTTTCCTTTTATTTCTTTTTTCTCTAGCAAATAATGAAAGACCCAAGCTCCACATGTGTGGCGAATAGCCGCAAGGCTTACTTTAATCTTCTGTAAGGCTGTACATTACAGGATGCCAAACTGTATGGGACAGTTGTAGATTTCTCATTAAAATTGATGCTTGTGCATCGACCTTAATTAATTGTTTTACCTTAATCCACCCTGAGGAGATTTGTGAACCTGAGTCACCTCTCCCTCCTCTTTGACAGGATGTGACACTACCAGACCAACCAATAATTATGTGGTCTAGAGAAACATATACAAAACCAAGCATTTACTGATAATCTATTTAAAGTATTAACAATCTAATCAAAGAATTATTGTTAGTTCAGTTACAGTGATAACAACAATTATAGACCAGAGTATCCAATTACTGGTAATTCCCTTTCATGATACAGTCAAAACTGATCAAACTATCTAGCATCTGTTTCTTTGATGTTATTCTCAGCTTTCCATTTTTGTGAAACAAAAAAACCAACCAAACAAACCAACCCAGCAAAAAAACCCTCAAGCCCAAAACAAAAAAAAACAACACACACAGACGAATGGCAAGTCATTATGTATTACCAGGTTGTTCATGCAAATGGGGATGATGTCATACTCACTGCATCATCTGTTTAGGGTCATATATGCTCTACATCTTCCTCTTTATTATTCCACAATCCACAATTTAAGTGCTGTGTGTTATATACATGTTGGACATCTGTTCTTTGTTCCCTTTGTTATCTCTAAAACTGGTTCTACTCAACTTCTAAGGTAGCATTTCTTTAATGCCTAGTAGTTGATCACTGATGATTTCTTTATAGCCCTGGGGACTCTGCTTTTATCCTTTGCCCAGGATTTCAGGGTGTCTATCCTGTGCATTGTTACTCCAGAGTCATAGATTCCACAGAATAAGTGCTAATTATTACTAGCTATTATTAATAGTATTAGTAGGATAGAATTAGTATTCATTAGTTACAGGAACATATCAAAATTATTATAATAGTAGAAGTTATACTAAAAATTATACCGAGCTAAATTTTAAATAAATTAGGCAACATATTCTTAGCTTTTTAGTAATAGCAAGGATTGCCACAATTGCTTCAGGTAGGCCAAGTTCAGACAAAGCAAGCCTGATCTGTTCAAATTCCGAGTCTTTGTGGAGTTAATGCAAAGCTGTTTCTTGAATGGTAATATACTCATCATGTACTGGAGTACAGCAAATTTAAATTCATGCAATCGAACAAGCAATGATAAAGAGCTCTATTTCTCCTTTAACTAGAGGCTGAAGGTGGAGCAGAATTGTTGTTTTTGTTTTCAGAAAGACCACCTCAAGATGACTAATTGGTACCTACACAAACTGCGCTTGTATTGTTGACAACAGAAATTTGGTCCTGACACTGAAATCTCTGGAACAGTTCTAACAACATAAACTAGTCTTCTAATTGCTACAAATCAACACAGCTCCTCTGAAATTGGTTAAGTGCAATGTTTGGCAGGAACTGAGGATGTTACACCAAAAACCTTGTTACAGAAAACAGGAAACACAGTATTATGTGCAAAGCCAAAAATTTTTGTTCATAGGATTGAAATCTTAAGAGTCTAATCAATGATTACTGGGCTAGATTCAGTTATTACAGAACAAGAAAAAAATACAGAAATGAATACTATCAAAGGCTTTGCGCTTGGCTTTTCTTCATTGAAATTCTACTTTACAGCCAAATGTATGGACTATCTTACATATGTTGGATAATTATTCTTATTTTTCTTTATTCACCTTAAAATTGCTTTTGCCCAGCAATCAAGCCCACATTTTTTTAACTGACCACTGGTGAGTTATTTATAGCTATGGGATCTCCTATATCATCCAAGGTTACAAGGATCCAGCCCAATATTTTATTCTTAATATTCAAAGATAGACTACAGGGTTCTTGCTATTTCACAAGATTGTTGAATATACTTTCCTAGACTTAACGCATTACATCATCTTGTGGACAACTTACCTATTTAGCAGTTCTCCAAATGAAGTTTCAGCCCTTGTATTCCAGAACTTTTGTCTGTGCCTCACAGGCTCAAGCTCTGCGGTAGTAAGAACTTCAATAGTTACAGATAAGTGATTATAGTGTGATGTTCACAAAAGGGATTTTACCTAGTACTTCTGGTATTGTAGAAGTTTGTAATTCACTCCCACTTCACGCTTGATTCACAAGCTACAAATAGTATTTCAAAGCCTGCCAGATTTGCAGAAATAACTAGGTCTTGACCCACAATTGTTGAACAGAGGAGTAGTGGTTTCATGAAGTGATTTTAAAAGCAATTGCTGGAAGAAAGTTCCCTGGGTCACGCCTGTTCTATAAAATCTAAAGGAAACAAATAATAAGAATTCCCTCAAATCCTTTGTGTATTTCTGAAACAATCCCATAAATTCAGTGGCTGAACTGCTGAGTTTTTTAATGTATCACATAATTTCAACTTTATTTAGTTTTAAATATCTGTTCTGTAAATGTTCAAAGACCCTTGTCTGTATTCAAACTTTAATTGATATGATCTGAAACTAGGAACAAGTTACAATTACTGTTGTGTGAAACCTATGCCAACTAAGTCGGACTAACACTACTTTAACACTGTAATAAGGTAATACTGCTAATATAATGTATAGAGACTGGTAATGCTGATCCTTTTGCTTTTATATTGCTTGTAATAGTAAAGTCACTACTGCTGGAAGTAGAAACAATGTCTTATCTCTCTCTTCTTTTGAAGAAGATGACACCTGTATCAGTCTGGAATTGAGTACCTGGCTTTAAACTGGAGCCCAAGCCATGTTAGTGCCCTTGACTCTGTAAAAACTTCATAAGAAGTTTAAGACAACTGAGAACAGAAACCCAAAGAGGGATCTTAAGGAAATGCATTTCTACATGAAGTTCCTCGGGGAAGAAGATGACTACACAGGAGTACTTCTAAAATACTTCCACAGTGACAGCCTTTTGTATAATTGCATTATACAAAACGCAGATTAAAGCTTTTGTATTTATTGAAAAGTACTCCAACACACAACATTTACCTTTCTGGATAATACACAAAATATTTTTTTTTTTGGATGGGGTAAGAGGACAGTCTCCATTTTCTTCCTGTAAAGCTTTGCAATGGTATATAAGAATAAGAATCTAGATTCACAGAGCAGAAGAAAAATAATTTTGTATAACTGTACTCTTCTGGCTATGACACTCACTTACTTAAAATAATGTCTTGTGTAATGCATAGATAGTATTAGGATAGAATGGGAATGAATAGAACACTATCATTTCCATAAATAGAATGCAAATTGTCACCACTAAAAAAGAATCCCTAAACACTAGGTCATATGGTGCTGTTTCATTGGCACACGGGAAATTTCCTTCTCTTCTGAATCCATTTTTCCTCTTTCAGATACAGGAAGATCATCTACAATTAACTATAATCTGAATTTCTTTCTGAAGTCTCTTCTCTAAGTTGTCCAGGTAACGGGACTTGTAAGCAACATGTTGGCTGTGATTTTAAATTGATTACTGGACTAATCAGTTCCATTCAAGAATGAAAAGAACCATAAGGCCTATGACAACATGTGCCTAGCTAGCCATACAGTTAAGAGGGATATATACCCACTAAACCAAACTTCTTTAGGACCTCTGAAATTGCAGGTTATAAAGATAGGTGTTTGCTAGGTTTAGATGCAATAATAGACATAAGTAGCAACTAAGAAGAGGTCTTCCAGTATCTAGCAAGTGTTCTACTTTAGCTATTTATGTCCAACTTTATAGATTATAAAGTCATCTTTCTTTTTTTTCCCAGAATGGTAATGCTACTTTGTTCTGTGTATAAATAGTTTAACGTACAAAAGAGTTTAATCTCTGTAGCCTTTTAAATTTCTACCCACAAGCCAATACCAGAATGAGTTTTCTAAAAGTGGTTATTCAAAGAATTAGAAGAATTCTAGTTTCCAGGATTTCCCAGTATCTTAAATGGTCTTAGTACATGACAACTTATTTGGTATATTTTTGTAGCTCATAAAGAAAATAACAAGCAAACAAGCAAAGCCAACTAGCAGACTTGCAGAAAATTTTACAAGAGAATAATTATCTATTTTCCTAAGGTAAAAGCCCACCCTTCTAGTGAAGATTGCATTTTATGATAAAAGTGAAGCTAGTAGCAATATAATGGTTGAAATTTATTCACTTGTCAACACAATGGTACTTTTAAAGGAAAAACTAGGCTAAAAAATATCACTATAGAAAATTTGTAGAAACAACATGTACAGTACTTGTGACAAGAAGACAGACAGACACAATAGGTAAGTAGCTTTACAGGAATCTCTCTGGAAAACTAACCTTGTTAGTAAGTGCAAAAATAATAAGTTAGGCTAATGAAACAACTTATGGAAATTATTATTTTCCTAGAACTGCAATATAAATTAATAAACATACTAGAAACGTTGACTTCCTCATATGAAAGGAAGACCAAGCAGATAAACTGCTCAAAAATTTTATTACTTATACATCACAGTACTTTGATTCTCTCCCGTACTACCACTATACCTTGTTCTCCAAAGTATCATGAAACAAACATTTCTTCTCTGTGAAAGGATTAAGGAAAAAAAACCCACTCTGACAGTGGTGCTATACTAGAAGTTGAAAGTATTTCCTGATACCTTGAAACCCTTTTGCCTGTGAAATCATTTAAAAAACCTCAAAACCCAAAACAACCCATAACAAAACCCTCAAACCTCCTCATCATTTCTTTTACCAAATACTGCTCAGTGCAAAC
The DNA here is from genome assembly GCA_013398225.1 of Steatornis caripensis. Lineage (NCBI taxonomy): Eukaryota > Metazoa > Chordata > Aves > Caprimulgiformes > Steatornithidae > Steatornis > Steatornis caripensis. The sequence continues at coordinate 34,723 of VZSC01007937.1, forward strand.
ATCTTTCCTATGTACTTGCTTTCAAAGCATTTATCCCTATAAGGGTGCATTTTCTTCATTATGGTGAATGAAATATTAGACTGACTTTATTTGCCTCCCAAATGGAATAATCAAACAACGTATTATAAGTAAAAAATGCAAGAGATTGGATAATTTTCAGGTGTAAAGAATAATTTATATTTTCTATAGATTTACATATTATAGAACACACTATTACAAGGTATCACTCTATCAATGTTTCATAATGAAACATGAGGAAATAAACTAAAAGTCCATTTCAGATGAGTTATTTTACATCATTTTAGTTGTGTTCAGAAAGCATAGTAAAGACTTTTAGAAAGATTTATAGATAGTAGTTCAAGCAACTAGAGTTCAAAACAAAATCTGAAGTTGCTTTAAAATATATCTGTAGGTACCACGAATAAGGTATCAGCTCTAAAAAGAGAAGCAAAAAATAGCAGAGCAGAAATGCAAGTGCTTGCTGGTGAAAAAAAGGTTGTGTTTCCATCTGAATATATGTTTCTTTGAAATCTTGTTGAAATTAGAACATTTTGAGAATTTCAGTCAATGAAAATATGAGTTTTGCTTAATCAGGTGAATTTTGTCAGAGAAAGATAAAATTAAGAAAACACCCTAAAGCTGAATTATGTGTAACTAGATTTATAAAAAGGTTTGTACATCCCAAGGACAAGAATCTACAGTGAAGCTTAAAGTTTGAAACATGAGAAATGCTTCTAGGGTCAGATTTACTTTCAAGCTGTGCAGTCAACAGTTAAGAAGCTGAGGCTATAGAGGTTCACTTTAGACTAAATGAGGCAGAGAAATTTGTTCAAAAGAGAGCAGGAAAGGTTCCTACCCAAGGATTTCTGACAAAGAATCTAAATTTAAGACCACAGAACTCAAAGAACCACAGAATAGTTGAGGTTGGAAGGGACCTCTGGAGATTATCTGGCCCAGCCCCTCTGCTCAAGCGGGGTCACCTAGAGCCAGTCGCCCAGGAACATGTCCAGATGTTTTTTTAGTATCTCCAAGGATGGAGACTCTACGACCTCCCTGGGCAACCTGTGCCAGTGCTTGGTCACTTCCACAATGAAAAAGCATTTTCTGATGTTCAGACAGAACTTCCTGGGTTTTAATTTGTGCCCATGGCCTCTTGTCTTGTCATGGTCCACCACTGAAAAGAGCCTGGTTCTGTCTTTGCACCTTCCCTTCAGGTATTGATATATATTGATGAGATCCTCCCTGAGGTTTCTCTTCTTCAGGCTAAAGAGTCTCAACTCTTTCAATATTTCCTCAGAGAGAGACTCCAGCCCCTTCACCATCCTAATGGCCCTGTGCTAGACTCTTGCTGTGTGTCTGTCTTCTACAGGGGAGCCCAGTCCTGGACCCAGCACTCCAAAAATGTCTCACCAGTGCTGTGTAGTGGGGAAGGATCACCTCCCTTGACCTGCTGGCAACACTCCTACTAATGTAGCTCAGGATACTGTTAGCCACCTTTCTGGCAAGTGTACATTGCTGGCTCAATATTCAACTTGGTCAAACTCATTCATTTATTTAAACTAAATAAAATCTAGACATAGTTGCAGCAGAAGTTACAACCGAAAATAACCTCTGAAAGCTCTTATAGATCTGTGTAGGAAGAGGGTCTCATTTTGGCTTCTGGAAATATTCTAATTGATATACCTTAGGATAAATAGCTTTTTATTTTTATAACTGTATCGCATTGCTGGCCTAGATTCTTGATGCAATTTACCAGATATTTTGACTCTTTTGTTTCCAGCTGACGATTCCCAGTGTAAAGTAACTTTTTTTGAAACTAGTTTCTAAGTCTGTAATCTTATGGTTTGTGTATTAGGTTCCATCCCATTTGACTATTAACTTTATCTCATTGATAATTCTATCCCAGTAACACCTCTTCAAGTACTGGATGATAATTTGTACCTTCCTGCTTCAAAATCTATTAATTTGGCTAGATTGTGAATCAGTACTTTTGCTTGAACACTTAGAGTTCAAAGTTTATCCTCAGATTACATTTCCATCCCATCCTTTACAGCAGGCAAACTAGACCTTAGAAACTATCAATGAGATAAAATAATACTTATTGATGGGATAAAGATACTGGTTTGACTGTTCAACATGAAAAATATAGGTCAAAATAATTTTTCATGATGAAGTGTTTCAGGATACAGGAAATTTGAGATTTTCTTACCTCTAAAACTGGACATTACCAAAGACAGCTGTCTTTCTCCCTCATCAGTGTAGGAGTAAGAAGAGAGAGAGGTCAGTCATTCAACTCTAGAAAGATTCATCCTTTCATATATTTCTGTGGAAAGTGAGATGAACTACCCTGAAAGTGGTTAGAACTACCTCTGTGATTTAGTTACTGAGAAAGCTTAAATTAATGTTAGTTTTAATTAGATGCCTAGTTTGCAAACATCTAAGATGATGTGAAACTTCTCCAGGTCAGATATAATTTATTAGATAAGAATTTCAGTTGCCATTTAAGATACATGTTCTCTACATGTTGGAATTATTTCAGATATTTGTATTAGAGGTCTTTGCAAACATTCATATTTTTGTGGTTTATATGCAAGAAATACCATTAAAGATGAACAGAAGGAGAAAATTATAGTATGCTAGCAGTCTTATGAAAGGGCAAGAATCAATTTACAGGACAAGATTTGTGCATTGTTTCTCTGCTTTCCTATATCTGGAGCCATATTAAGTTTCATAGCATTCAAAGGATTTACATTTTAATATAACAGAAGGATAAGAACAGTGATTAAACTGAAGACAGTATATGCCTGCTTTTAATTAATGAATCTTGCTAATGAGAAATCATTTACGTTTAAGTGAAAATATTTTCCATTTGTTGAAGGTTTAGTATTCCATGACTATACTGAAGACTACTTTTGGTGGACACTGAAAAGTTTAGATTTCCCAAGGATTTTAGTGGCAAATTGATCTATCCATTTGTATCTAGTATAACAACATACATACTGGTAAAAATAGTACCACGAACTCTGGGAAATAGTTTTCAGTCCAGTGCCTTATCTCAGTGTTATTACCACAAGGATTCTAGGTCAACATTAAACTGGAGCCAGTTCTCCTGCTGTATTCTGCAATTCTCTTGGAAAAGGTTAATGGAAAGTAATAACTCTACCTGAGCCACACTTCCCCTCCATCTATCTTTCTGTTCAAATTTATACTAGGCTCATCATTGCCACAGAAGGGGACAATGAAGAGGCTCAGATCTCTGAATCTCTAGGACTCGGGTATTGAACAAACCATCTGTGAGTTGAATGAAATGGCACACATGTACGGAGACAGGTTTATAGAAAACTCCAGGAGTTTCTAGTCTAGTTTATATGAAAACTTAGGCCAAAGACTTTTGAGATGCAGTGTTTCCAAAGACTTTTTTTTGGCAGCAGCAGCTTCAAGTAATTTTTCAGCAGTCTACCTGTATGTTAGATCCGTCTAGTCTGCTGTTTTCACTGAAAACTTTAGGTTTGTTCTACAAGCAAGCTTAAAGCTCCCCTCCAATGTTCTTCTTGAGTTAAATCATTCCTTTCTGCAAGGAGGATGTCCTGCACTTTCTCAGTTCTCAGATTCTATGTAGATGAAAATAAATTTGGTATCAAAGATTTAACCAACTTGATTGATTTGGGAGAGGACATAGAAGGAAATTGTATATTTTTTACTAGTTTAATGCATTACTTACAGTTTTCCATTTTGTTGTAACTGATCATTTATAAGTCTTATAATTTCGTTTTTCTGTTCTTAAAAGCTTCCTTTGAAAAATGCTCACTCATTTCTTTCAAAAACAATGTTTACAAGCAGGGAATACAATACAGCTTCATTACCTTGAATACTAACTCCAGTAATATCCAAGGGTGGGGTTTTTTTTTTCCCCTGAAAGTTTGCACAGCTCTAAATATGATAGGTAATTTACAATATTTCTAGATGATTGATCATGACTTTTTGCTTCAGAAACCCAATGAAAAGGAATAAAAATATATGAATATTCATTTATCCAAAATCATGGTCCATAGCTTAGTATAAGACCTTTAAAAGCTATTACCATTCATATAGCACCATAACTGACATTTATAAAATGTTATGAAGACAGACATACAGGTAAATGTTCTGACCTAATCAGTCATGTTATACATTTAGATCCTTATGCTTTCTTTTAATTCCATCTTTGTCTCAGAGACTTCAGAGAAAAGAGGAAACAAGCTTTCGATTGAATTTATTATATATCATACAACAATTATTTCGGTAATTGCCTCTTGAGGTGCTGTTGAAACTCTTGTGTAAACCACGGGAAATGAGTAGCTAAAGAGTATGAAATAGAGTATTTTTAAGATCGCTATCTCAAGTGAAGGATCAACACTATGTTGATTCTGAAAAAACTGTAGAATTGCGAACACTGTTTCTAAGCTCCTGTTTAACATTCTGATTTCCTAAAAAATATTTAATTCAAAATAAAATAACAGAGAAAAGGAACTTTTCATCCAACAGTCAACATTTTCACTCATAATCTGCTCTTTACGCTGATTAAGGCCTACTAACATGATCCTAATTCACCACTGCAAGCTCTAGTTAACTAGTCCAGGTAACAAATGAATGAAACACAATCAGGAGTAAATTTGAGTGAAGCTACGTTTCTATAGTAAGAAATGAGACAATAAAAGACTGGATCTTTTATTCATTTCCTTTTTTGGGGGTTGGTTTTTATTTCCTCTTTAATTCTGACAACTTCTTAGGCTTCTCTTGTAAAACAGGACTAATTATCTGAAGACTAAAGAAAAAAAAAAAGATTGCCACACTATGCAGAACCATTTCAATTTTAAGGATGGCAAAAAGTCACTCCTGTGAAGCAGAGTAAAAAGGAGATAGCTCACTGAAGCAGTGGGGCAGGAAGCTTGATGTCCTAATTCTCAACACAACAAATTTCCTTACTTCTAGAGACATATGCTGCAGAACAGAGCAAGTGCCTAAGAGTCAACTCATTATTACCACAGACTCTAAATATTCTCTTTCAGAAGCACACACAGAAGCAACGCAATCTCAAATCTACTCGAAACATGAACTACATCTACAGAATATAAGGCTAGGCCTGTTTTCTGGCTGTGAGATCCTGTGGACTGTTTTCATCTGAGGTCTAATACTCTCTGAAGACCTGTCTTCATAATTCTCTGATACATAGGCTGAGACAAGGCTGTCAATCAGCAACATGTAGGTAAAAATTAAGGACATCAAAGGTGGAGCCAAGTTAATCTTTTACATTCGGGCATATGGAGACATCCAGGACAGAAACAAGATCCCAGATCTTATTTTGTTACAACCTAATCCTTAAACATTAATCTCCAGTGGGAAATTAATCTGAATATATTTCTGAGAGTTCATTTCACTGTCTTAACTCTTCCCCTGTCTCAGTTGTAATAGTTTTAAATGAGTTGTTATTTAATGGAACCATTTCCCCTCCTCTAAATTGCACTACTGGAATAATGTTAAAGTTGTTTGATTATGTATAAACATTACAAGTTAATAATATATAAATACATTAAAATAAAAAAAGGAAAGTTTGAAAATTCCTCTGGCTGTCCTCTGACTTTAATCTCATGAAATTAACAGCCTAAGAAAATTCAAGTTACCTGAAATTTCATATGCTTGTATTTTTTTAAGTTATGATTTGGATAAATACAAATCAGTGTGTATTTGGTCTATGATAGAGAAAGAATTATGTCACAGTTATTAAAAAGAGAATAAGGAAGGAGAGATTAAATAGCAAAAAAAAAACCCACCAAAAAATTTTTATAAAGACAGTATGAACAAACTCAAATGACAAAACTTTACAGTTATAGAACAAAGGATAATGATAAAATTTATTTTGCTTCCATGAGTTCTGTCCATCAGAAACATGGAATAGCGCATATATAACCCATTATATGTCAGAAGATAAGGCAATTTCTAACTTGCAATGAAAAAAGATAAAGAATTTAAAAACAGGCCAGACATCAGTCTTACTCAAAATGAAGGAATCATATATGCACTACCTTCCAACTTGTCCATATTTTGCAAAGAATTCTTAAAGTCTAATTCTAATAGTCCTGCTCCTTTGTTACATGGCTGTCAGGAAATAGTTTTATGAACCTTTATTTAGAGTTTACCAAAGTGTAGGTTACTATTTGTCTGTAGCTTAACTGTCCTATTCAGTAATTGAACTTTGCTAACCTTTTCCCTTTGAGCAATCATTCAAATTATTATAGAAATTGACAAATATATTTGTCAATGTCTGATACACATATTAAATGCAGATAAAACCCATAGTAGTTTTATCCAGTACATACTGACTCGGTAAGACTAATACTTCTATTTTGCAGGTTCTAATTCCACGCTAAGGACTTAAATAATTCTCCCTATCAAGGTGAACTAAAAGGGCACAGTAATAAACTAATAAACATTGCGCTGGGAAAGAAACTGCTTCTTGAAAGCAACTTATTTTTTACGTCCTAAAAACATTTGTTCATAAACATATTGAAATACACTATAGTATAATTTAATTACCTTACAAAATAATTTGTATCTTTTATCACTAGCATGTAAGTTCAGAAATGGCCCATAGTCAAAAAATGTTCTGTCAAGTCAGTCTTTTAGCATATTTCTCTCATACATCATTTTAGCCAAGAAACAAGGTTAATGTATACCAACTATGCCCAGAATTTACGTACCTGCATCAGCAGCCACCCTGTCTCAACAGAATTTGTAGTTAACTAGACTAGGAATAGCTCAATTTTGTCAAACCATAATAGCATATTATTAGAATGTTGCTTTGCTATATAACTCCTTTCACTGACTTAAAGGCCATCTATCCTTTTAGGTACACATATAATTAATATATATATATGGAATAAGGTA
>VZSC01007937.1:53706-106796 GCA_013398225.1 Steatornis caripensis
CATTGGCCTTCCCAGCCGCAAGGGCACACTGCTGGCTCATGGTGAGCCTGTTGTCCACCAGCACTCCCAGGTCCTTCTCTGCAGAGCTGCTCTCCAGCAAGTCAACCCCCAGCCTGTACTGGCGCATGGGGTTGTTCTTCCCCAGGTGCAAGACCCTACACTTGCCCTTGTTATATCGGTCAGCAAGACAGGCACACCTTCTCCATCATTGTAAACTGCATTATATTCAGCCTGTCTGCCACAGAATCACCTCCAGGAAACATTTCTACTCACTTTTGCTTCATACACTACCTTTACTTCTCCTCTGGTTCATCACACATAAATAGTAAAAGGACCTTTTGCCATAGGAGAAGAGTACAAAGTATAAGTCAGGCTGTCCTCAAACATGGGCACACTCTGGACATTACTTCAAAAAATTCTCCATAGACCAGAAGTCATAATTTTGTTCATGGCCTGTAGTAACTGTAATGCAACAGGGTACCCTGACACACACTACTTTGGGGAAGAGGAGAGACATGGCACATATACACAAGGAGTAGGTTATTTTGCAGTCTCTTTTCTGGCTCTCCTCCCCCTCCTTCTTCTCTGACTTTGCTGTCTGCAGAGTTGTTTCTCTCACGTATTCTCACTCCTCTCCCAGACGTTGTTGCACAGTATTTTATATCCTTTTTAAAACATGTTATCACTGAAATGCTACCAACATTGCTGTTTGGCTCAGCTTTGGCTAGCAATGGGTCTGTCTCAGAATCAGCTGGAACTGGCTGTCTGACATGAGGGAAGCCTCTGATGTCTTCTCACAGAAGCCATTCCTGCAGCCCCACCACTATCAAAACCTTGCTCCACCTAAATCCAATATACAACCAAATTCTGACCTTATTAGGTTTTTTTTTTTTTTTTCAAGGAAGGGAAAGAGACTTGTGAATCAAGACAATGACTGTTTAACACAAAAAGCAAAACCACTTTCCTGGAAGACAAAGTCTTAGCACACATAACATTTGGTTGGGAAGACAAATGCTGTAACCATGAACATCTTCCTTTTCCTTTCTCAGAACTTTTACTGCCAAGTGTGATACCATATCCTATGGCAAATCCCTTTGGTCAATTGGGTCAGCTGTCCCAGCTGTGTCCCATCCCAAGTTCTAGCCCATCCCCAGCCTACTCACTTTAGGAAGGGGAAAAAGAAAAAGACTTGACAATGTGCAAACACTGTTGAGCAGTAACGAAAACAGAGGTATGTTGTCAACACTATATTAGCCACAAATGCAAAGCACAGCACCATAGGGGCTGCTATGACTTTATAAATTCATACCAGCCAGACCCAGTAAAATGAACAATAAGACACATTACTAAAAGAGCTATCATATTCTGCATACCTACAAATTATGTTCCATCCAAAAAAATAATCCTTGGTGTGTTACATAAAAATGAAATAACTGATGATGCAGTCAAGATATTTATATTTAGAATGATACAACCAACCACTATGAGATGTGGTTAAAATGTGTTAAAAACAAACAAGGTTATTCTTCAATAGTTAAGTTTAACAAGAAGACATTAAATTCTTTGAACTCCTTGCAATAAAGAAATAAATAGGTTAAAAGAAAAAATAACAAAATGTAAACAAACCAACAAAATCTCTTCAGCAAAAATATTCAGCAAAGGAACATCTTTTTTCAAAGAAGGACTGATTATTTTATAACTTATGATAACTGAGCAAGATAGATTTTATAAATTATTCATATTAAATGTCTATAACCCTTTCAAAAGGATCTCAACTTTTTATGGATTTATTTAATCATGAGTAGCTCACACTATTCTTTAAGGGAATTGTTATTTCCTAAGTTAATGAAGTTAAATTAGAACTTTGAACTGGTGCTAACTAATATAGTAAAGACAATGCATCATGACCTGGATTTGGTTCAAGTCTAGTGGGTTTAAGTAGTATGTTACAAGATCTGGGTTACTGGAGAGGACACACGTGGATGATGTGTGCTGTGCAATACATGTAGCCATTGTCTTTAAGACCTTGTCTTTAAAGTTATTGTCAATTTGGTCAAGGCAACTCAAACAATTTAAGTACTAGATAAGTATTTATTGCAATAAGAATATTCTTGTAGTGTTTTCCTCCTCTCTCTATAATATCTTATTTATCTTTATATGTATATAATTGTATATGTATATATACACACACACATTGAATTTTCCTTTCAATTTTCTGAAGCAAGACTTCTACAAAGTAATCTGTTAAGGGTCTGCTAATAGGCAGCTCTGTTGCTGTCTGTTAGACACCTAGTATACAGCTCTGCTGCCTAGTCTTCTGTGTCACATGTGTGGGTTTTTATGTGCTTGGAAACTGGTGTAATCACCAGAATTCAGCTGACTGACGATCTTGAAGCAAGTTTTTCTTCAAAACTGCTCGATTTTCCCAGGTGCTTTCAAGGCTACATTTCCAAGTCTTCTAGTATGCTTTGCATTTATTGTGTTTAACAGACAAACAGATATCTACACATTTTAGTAGGTCTTAGGTCCATCCCAGACTGGAACGTCTTAAGCTATTGGATTTTTGGAAGAATTGAGATACCAATTCTAAGAATATGTGAAGTGCCTGTGGCCCAGTACCATGTTTTCAGTAACAATCAACAGAAGTTGTCTAGAACAGATCTTAACAGAACAAATTCAGTGATGTTTTCTCATGAAAATTTCCTGTTTCTAACAATTTCTGGCTCAGGCTTTTGGATCAGCTCTAGCATTTACTTTTTTGGAGGGTTTCTATAGTATTTAGTATTAGGAGTTAATATTTAATATTATGAATACAATAGTAAAATGAACTATACGTTTCAGGTTAGGAAAGCGAGAACTCCCGGGACAAATATTGTTCCTGTGAATGTCCATTCATGTGACCCCTTATTGCGTGAGGTTCTTGTTATGCCTTAAAGCTAGTAGAAAGGATAAAAGTGATCATCATGTCTGTTTCATCTATGATAAAATCAGAAGCAAAAACTAAATAACGATGACTTAATTTACAATGTTTTCTGTGTCTCTATGTAGTATTCTTAGTACAGAACTAAACTTTCATCATGGTAATACCTTGGATGAGAATGACATTTTTTTATAAAAATAAAAACCTAATTGCATTATTTCAAAGAAATCCTCTTAGCATATCATAATTAGTGAAAACACTTTACAAATGTCTATTTTTAATACTTTAAACTGGAACAATTATATTTTTCCCACAAGGAAGTACAAAAGAATTACTAAACAATGGCCAAACAAAAGCTGTTTCTGTCTTTCCTACCCTCCCCCTTCCCTTCACAAAGGAAAAACTCTATTGATCATTGACACTCTTCTCCCAAGAGATGCTTGAAATGACTGTGTCCTTAATAGCACTTGTGCTAATTTGGTGTCTAATTAAGAGCCACATATCTATTCTCTACTTGCTCTCCGTTACAATCCTTCTGGTGGCCAGGGCTCAGGCTATTAAAGTTCTTCATGTCTTAGAAATATATATATAAAAAAGGATAACAAAAATTTAAAAAACAAAACAAAACTCAAAACACTTGACTTCAGAGAAACCACGCTGACAAAATAGGAGTGGAAATCTGTGCAAACAGCAGAACTTCAAACTGAATGAAGATGATTGCTAGTTAAATTGCTATGTACCATTACACTATACTGATGATGCTGCATTAATGGGTGCTGTAAACAAGCACTTCCATTGGAAAGTTGGGTTTTCAGAGTTTGTTTCAGGTCAAATATCAGCACACATTGCCACATCCCTTGTATTGATTTTAAGTGATAATATTTTGGTAGCAGGCAGAGGGACTGCAGGGGTGGCTTTTCTGAGAAGACATTGCAGAGTCAGTTGTCCAAAATGGACCCACTCCTAGCCAAAGCTGATCCAATCTGCAAAGCTGGTGGCATCTCTGCGAAAAGGTATTTAAGAAAAGGTAAAAAAATACTATACAACAACACCTGGGAGAGGAGAGTGAGAATATGTGAGAAGGAGGGGGAAGAGGTGCTCCAGGCACTGGAACAGAGATTACACTGCAGCCTGCAATGAAGACCATGGTGACACAGGTTGTCCCTCTGCAGCCCATGGAGGTCCAGAGTGGAGAAGATAGCCATACTGAAGCCTGTAGAGAACCCCAAGCCAGAGTAGGTGGATGTGCCCCAAACAAAGCTGTTACCCCATGGAGAGCCCTCAATACACAGGAGGTCATGGCTTTGTAAGTACTGAAGTTTTTGCTTCAGAAGTTAGAAAGTTGCATAGAGAATGTAGCAAGTATATGAAAACCAACCAACAAACCAGGTCCAGTTAAAAGTCACATAGGAAGATAAAGACCTGCTACAGGACCCTGATCAGTCAAGTCACCTAAAATACAACTTTGGCAATTTGCACCTATGTTACCTTTTTCTGCATGGATAGTTTGTCCTACCTGAGAGAGATCTTCTGAATAAGGCACAGCAAACAAAACCACTAGGTAGAACCAATGATTTGTGCCACTGGAAGTCTGGAAAAGAGGAACATATGGGAACAAGACCATCATTGCCGCAGTTTAAAGCTGGGCCGGCTATTAAATGGAAGACAGATGTTCTTTGTTAACCCACTCCCTCCTCAAAAGTGAGGAAAAAGAAAAGGGAAAGAGACTCACAGGTTAGAAAATTTAAAACAGCTTTAACTACAATACTAAGGTGTTTTAATAACAGGAAGAATAATAATGAAATATATACAAAACCAATATTCAAGCTCCTCCCTCCCGGATGATGAATATGTCACCTGGACGCTGCAGAGCATGCCCCAGGAAAGACCCAGACTGTACTCAGCAGCAGGTGTGAACTGGATTTGGGAATGCACAGATCAGGCTCAAAAGCAGAAGAATTGGGCAGAGTCCTCCTCAGACACTTGAGCAAGGAGCTGGGCAGAGCTGGAGAATAGTATCCTGCAACATCACTATAACCCCCATTAACAGCCCCAGGCTGGGCTGAAATAGGCTCCTGGGCCATGGGTGTGGGCAGAAGCACCAGGTGAGTCTGCTTAGGGCCATTAAAGTCAATTAGTGTCCTCAGGCCCCTGGGCATACAAGGAGAGGGAGTGATTTGTGATCTCTCAGCTTTATACTGAGTGTGATGTATGTGGGATGGAATAGTGCATTTGGTCAAATCAGGACATTCATGAAGACTGATCCTCTCTATGACAGTGAGTTTGCAAAAGGTTTATGCAGTTGCTGTACCTGCAGCATTTCATCTCACAGAGAGGGTATGGCAAAAAATTATATGGTAAAATGCTAAAGGAGAACCTCATGAATGAAATAGTAATTCTGCGTTCAGGGTAGACCTTTGGCATTATGCAGAAATACATGTTAGAATTATGCATTGAATGGTGAGGATAATGAGAAATACTATAGAGCTACCTTGCTTTCTCAATGTTTACTACATTCATTATTACCTTCTCACCGAAACTGTTTCCCTCACTTTACATGTATCTATAAACACAGGGAAATATCAATATATCTATACATGTGCCTACAGATGTTATATATACATATTCATATGTATGTATGTGTACATATATATATAAGCATATATATACATACCCACAAATGTTCTGTTTTTCTTCAGCACACATAGCACAACTGTGAGTTTAGTGTATCTTCCAGAGAAAACGATCTACCAGCTTTCCACTCCAAATCCAAAATTAACAATAACAAAATTTCTACCTACATCTAATCTCAAGCAAATAAACAAAGACAATCCCTGAAACTGTTGAAAAATTTATGATAACTTTAAAGAAGCAGCAATTTCTGAACAGATTTTCTTCTTGTAATTTGGTACCTGGACTTGCCAGAGTATTCTGGTCCAAATTTTGCCAGCACCAATCTACTCCAGTCCTGCAAATATTACAAAGAGGCTAGCATGACTGTAAAACAACAATCCAGGTAAAATGGGCTTTTAATCTTTAACCCTGAATGGTTTAAAATCAAAGTCTCTGAGTTAAATCTGAACATCTGGATTATCTACCTATAATCATCTGATGAAAACTCTCCCTGCATAGGGAATCTGCTCTCCATCAACATTTTATCTTGTAAGGCAAGACTGCTTCAGTGTCCTGGCCTATTTCAGCTTGTTACCTCTCATAACCCTACAGTTGTCATGCAGATGAAAAAAAAAAAAAAGGAAAAAGTGTATGAGGAAGTCAATATTGGCTTTGGAATAATACTTTTTAACTTCTACAAAAGGAACTAGGCTTGTTTTGAGAACTAAAATGTCTGGAGACTAGAGTGCAAAAAAAAAAATCCCAAATGTGATAATTTTCTCTTAGTATGTACAGAACGCTGATTATTTTTCTCCTTCTACATGAATATAACTTATAGCTAATTACGAGCTTGACTCCCTTTCAGGAAGAAAACGTTATTTCTATTAACTTTCTGTGGGACTTCTGTAGGATGTGTATCACTAATTCTCTTTAACCTCAGGGGTAACAATGTTTTTTCTCTCGTTCTTTTTTTTCCCCATGTTGTTGGTTACATTATGACCTGTTCAAACAAAGACTACTTCTTTATGATTGGAGTTTACTTAGAATGATAGGGCTGTGATCTAGATCAGAATTTTTAGAAAACAGTAACAACAAAGTATATTTGTGGTTTGTCTCATTTTATTAACGTATCCAGGTATGTAGGATTTTCATTTAAAAAAAAAATAGAGTAACTTCTCAAGATATATCCCTTGATATATTCTAACTGGTATATTCAGCTAGTCTTGTGCAATTTTAATCTGAAAACTGTTTTGCACTGACACATTTCTAATTATAGTAAGGATCTACTTTTCAAATAAAGATCTAAATTAACAGGCATTAACACAGAGCAGTTCAGATTTTCCTCAAGTGTATTCTTAACCCAGCTTATCAAACCTATTGCTATGGTGAGCTGTCCTATTATGACTTTTTTGTATGTCTCAAGGAAAAAGATGGCTTTTCTATTACAAATAATGGGAACAAACTAAAAAATTCTCTGAAGTGCAATCTGCAATAACAGATATACCATGCCTAGACTGGTATGTTGCTATTACATGTCATCAAGATTTTTGACATATTTATTTAACTGAAATGTTTGTGTGTACTTTCTACTTTGGGAAGAGTAGGTTACAGAAGCTGAGAAATATTCCAGATATGGTCTTATGTCTCATAGGTACACAATCACAATTATTTTGATAATTAAGTATTCTACCAAATTGCATTCTAGAAACAGCTTTTGTTATGATTTATACAAGCAAATCAATAAGCTGAAACAATTGGCTTTGTCAGAGATTACCAGACCTCATGTGCATTGCAAGCGAGCAGAATATGACTGAAAGAAATGAAACCTATACAGAAGCAGTTATACTGATTATTTCTTCCATTTCTGTTGAAACTAGGAAGATTTTCTACTTCATTCAACTGGCTTTGTTAGACAATAGGAAAATTTGCAACTACCATCAAAGAAAGGCTGTTGTTTAGAATTCGTTATATCTACAAAACTAGCCAGCAGTCTTCACAGTATTGTAAACCATTCAGAGCTGACACCAAGTCTCCACACAGTTTAGCCTCAGCTTTGACACATATTTGACCTAATATTTAATATCTATATAATGGTTGATGGGAATGATCTCTGATGCTTTTACTATCAGCTAGAATGAGTAAAAACAATAGCAGCAAGTTAGTATGGAAAGATAATGAACAGACAACTCTTTTGAGAGGCACAGATACTTAAGAGAAACAAAAGAGAAAGTTTGGGAAGTTAAAGTGGTGCAAACAGACATTTTCTAAGAAAACAGTTTTCAGGAAAGCTGTCAAATAGCTAGGAAGAAAAACAGAAAAAACACATATTTCTAAGAAGTTGCAAAAGATTTATAAAAACATTTTTTTTGCTTTTTTTACCAGAGATCTCATAAAAATATGGCGATTCTGGACTTTCTTAAAATTAACTTGGCTACTTCATATTGCTAGATGAGTTTACCAAGGATTGTACTAGACTGCTAAATCGTATTTCAACAGATGTGGGAACATGATATGACAAAGCTTGAGAAGACCTAGACTATAGAAACAATTTGTAAGTGGTTTAGATTTGAATATTTCAAATTCAGAATTCTCCCAGTTTGAGCTAAGACAGAACCAATTTTCTTTTTAGCAATTTTACTTTTCAGTTAAGTCTCTTCTAAGAGACTTCACTTTCCAAAATTAACATCATGTCTTTCAGAGAGTCAGAAGGCAATACTCAAGGTGAGGCTGCACCAATGCTAAATACAGTGGGATAATCACCTCTTCCAACCAGCTAGTCATGCTGCATTTCATAGACTCATAGAATCATAGAATGGTAGGGGTTGGAAGGGACCTCTAGAGATCATCTAGTCCAACCCCCCTGCTAAAGCAGGTTAGCCTAGAGCAGGTTGCACAGGAATGCATCCAGGCGGGTTTTGAATATCTCCAGAGAAGGAGACTCCACAACCTCTCTGGGCAGCCTGTTCCAGTGCTCTGTTACCCTCACAGTAAAGAAGTTCCTCCTCATGTTCAGCTGGAACTTCCTGTGTTCCAGTTTGTGCCCATTGCCCCTTGTCCTGTCGCTGGGCACCACTGAGAAGAGTCTGACCCCGTCCTTTTGACATCCACCCTTTAGATACACCCCAGGACGCAGTTTGCCCTCGTGGCTGCCAGGGCACACTGGCACTCAATATGCTGAATCATATTGAGCCTGCTGTCAATCAGCATCCTCAGATCTCTTTCTGCTGAGCTGCTCTCCAGCCACTCCTCTCCCAATTTATAACTTGTGCTCGACATTACTCCATCCCAGGTGCAGAATATGGCATTTGGGCTTGTTAAATTTCATGTCATTAATGTTGCCCAATGCTCCAATCTCTCTAGATCTCTCTGCAAGGCCTCTTGTCCCTCAAGAGTCAATAGCACCTCCCAGTTTTGTAGCATCAGCAAACTTTTCAACTCCTGCATCCAGATCATTGATAAAAATATTGAACAGAAGTGACCCTAGAATTGAATCCTGAGGAACACTGCTGGTGACCATTTGCCAGCCAGATGTAGCTCCATTCACTACAACACTTTGAGCTCTGCCCTTCAGCCAGTTCTTCACCCAGTGAATTTATACCAGTTCATATCACAGTTGGACAACTTGTCCAGAAGGGTGCTGTGAGGGACAGTATCTAAAACCTTACTAAAATCCACAAAAAGTACTTTTTAAAGTAAATCATTCTGCTATTTGGTAATTTTGCAGTAATTATTTGTGCAATCAACCTAGTTCGTCACTCTTCTGTGTTATAGGCAGATAGAGGCAGTTTATCTGTTCCAAAAAAAAGCACTTGTGGTTCTGCTTAGCTGATCATTTGTGGCTCTATTTGTAGCGGCTTCTTTCCTTAAGCAGGGAATACTCTAAATTAGCTTGTGTAGAGCTGTGCATCTCTGCTGATATAACACATCTACCTAGTATCTGATCTGGCTCAGGTATACCAGCTCTGTACTATATTACAAACTGTGGTTATTTACGAAGCAGCCTGAGGGCTCAGACAAATGATCAAGTGTTTCAAATCATCTGAGCTAATTAATTGGCTATGTTCTTAGTTCACCTCTGACAAATGTGAAGTGAAATGACATCTTAATGAAAGAAGATTAAAACGTGCTATGTCAGATTGGTACAGCCAGATACCAGATTTTTTTAATTCAGGCTTGCTTAGCAGCCAAGACAAAACAGATATTAGACCTACCCTTTAAGTGTAGTGGCAACAGTACAAATCCCTCTGGTCTTCTGCGTTAGCTCCAGTAGTCTTATGAAATGTCTGTGGATTTGGATTAAAAATTGTAATTTTAATGTCTTTGTTTCTTTTAAGCTGCTAGATATTATTGTTGCAGAGAAAAGCTGAAATAAAGAAGCCTGAATAAACAAGACAGGTAAACCCAAGTAGCATTTCCAAAAATCAGTTTTTAAAGTAATCCCTGAACTTTCAATACAGTCCCACCATTCTGATGACAATGATGTGATCTGGTGACTTCTGGAAGTTTTTGTAGCAAGTTTTGTCTGTCATTACCTATGTATCCCATTCATTCCAAAAGTTTCTCATTCTGGTACAGCAGAGCCTTCATGAAAGAAACTCATTAAAGAATGGAACAATTCATAGGGTGCACAAATTTTATGCTGGTGGACACAGTCAACTTCCAGAAGTAAAAATGACCACCATTAACTTCTTCAGCTTTCTTAGGTAAATATTTTGAAAAATACAAAAGAACTCTGTTGACGTAGGTGATGAGCAGTTCTAAGTGAACAATTTCATCAAGCAACTGAGAATCCTCCTCAAAAGGTAGGGGCTAGTAGAGTTGCATTAGGAGAGCTTTATTTTCACATAATGCATTCTGTATCCCAAGACAGTAACTAAAATTAGAAGAGATATTGCATATGAAAATAAAATTAAATTTTCTCAATATTGTCTGTAAGGCAGAAAATGGTACTTGAAAGCATTTTTTCATTTTGCAGTGTTGTCATAATTATTTAATTGCATTGACTGCATTATTTGAATACTTCAGTGTTTCAGGCGAAAAAAGCATACTGAATCTGAGACCAGACCAGGAGAATATGATTTTATGTCCAACTCCTTTATACCAATAAAGAAAGTAGACTGAGATGCTGACTCTTTAAAAAAAAAAAAAAGTACTTTATCAAACAGCAGGGGGCAATGAAACATAAATCAAAATAAGAAAGCTTCTTTAGAAAGCAGAGGAAACATAAAACAGAATATTACTACCTGAACATTTTGTTTGCTTTAGTGAATGTTTTATGAGCAGATAAAAATAAAATGGGGATATTTTTTAGAAGAAAAGACAGAAAAATTTTTCACGTAACCTACAAAAGTATATGACCAAGGTATATATATCTTGTGATATGTAAGAAGCTCAATAATTTTTTTCTGTAGAAATTTTTAAACATTTTTAAGTGCTTACCAGTTTCAAGTCTGTGAATATCCTTGTAAATTTGTAAGTTGAATGATGTAAAAGCTATATGGAAATAAGATTCCACTGAAAAGAGGAGTTTGATTTCCTCTGAAAAAGTACATTATAATAACTTATCACTCTTTCATTGCAGCATACATTTAGTGAATGCAATTACATTTTTCATTATTATTATTTGTACAAAACAGTGTAGTACTTAGACATTTGGGAACCTTATTTATTATCAAAAGTACTGACTAGTTTCAAATTTAAACGCAATTATTCATATATGCTGCAACTCATTATCACAGCACATATTTCAGAGTTAAATGTGTAATTGTACATTTTGTCATTCAAAGGAAAGATTACTCATCTCCTTAGTTTACTAATATATTAAGTACATAGCATACACTTTTCTGTCATATAGTCACTTACGTGAATAACATGTGCTACAACTTCTTAGGTTTGTAACGTCAGAACTTTAAGAGACATACTTTTACTGGCGGTACACACGTGTCTTCTGTCAGAAGTATGAATTGTGAAATAAATTTATAGCAGGAGGAAGGGAGATATTTACATATAAATGTTAAAGCCCCTCACAAAGAAAGAAGGAGCTGTAACATGTCAGTCATAGTGCTCATTTTAGCATTTGCATTCCAAGAGAAAGATTTACTGGGAGTGAAATCCATTAAAATGCCTGAGAACCAGAACTGACCTATGCCAAATGCCAAAGTGGTGTTGGAGATGACCTATATGAAAGGCTCCTCAAAACTAAACATTTTCAGAGGTTGTAAAGAGTTCCACTAGACCTAGCACTTAGTTTGTATCAGCCTTTTCTGCCTGTAAGTACCAGAAAGGAGAAAGCTTGCCTCAGCCCCTGCATAGGACAATGAAAATATGCAGTTTCCTGAAAAACTCCTTCATGACAAGTTAACCTTTTCATACCTCTTACTAACCAAGCTTATGCATGCTAGAAAACCAGATGAAAATTAAAAATATTTAGTTTATTTCAATGAAAATATTGAGATGAATACTTATAGTTGATATTAATAAAAGGAAAAAAAAAGAGAATTTTTCAAATCAATCTTGGATCCTTTCTGGTCTTCTCATGTGATCTTACTCTTATCTGATGTAGAAAATTTTTAACCTACTTGCTGGAAAACTGATCCCTTGCTGATTTCTATTACTTGTGCCTATTAGCTTTATTAAATAGGACCAGTTATCATTCTGGGCCCCTTTAACGGGCTCATCTACATTGCTACAGACGGTTTCATATTATTTCCAGCATTCTTTTTCCTCGCCCTAGCCTTTCATCTACTCTGGTAAATCAGTTAGTTTTCCCAAATCTTGCGCTAGGTTTCATAGGGAGCTCCACAAGGCCACCTGCCACAGCAACACCAGTCAGGCATTGCAGCAACTCTTGGCAGGTCTGACACGTGCAGGATTGTTTCGCTGCCACTGCTGGAGTGAGAAAGATGAGAAACTGCAGTAGGTTCTTTTACGTAATACACATAATCTTCCCTGAATCATGGGGAGACCATTAGATGTAATATTTGATTCTGCCATTGTCTTTTCAAAAACAATTAGAAAATTTAACATCAAAAGAAAATATAAGGCAAAACTAGGAGATGCTATCTACATATGTTGTTATGTGTCATTGCATAAATAACCCTTAAGCCTGTAAAATGAAGTTTGCACTAAACAGCAATTCACATATAGATAACTATACTGTATTCTGACAACCTCGTATGTTTTTCTTCAATTACGTGACCACATACTCCATTCTTTTGTTCTTCTTAAAGAGATAACTATGTCATTGACAGGTAGAAAACATTGAGGGGTTGCACTAATACCACATGAGGAAGTACAAATCTGTCATCTTGTAATTTTTAAGCACTTAATTTTGAAATTTAAGATGTATTCATTTGATGTATTTTAAAAAAAATTAAATCATAACAACATTCTTACAATTTTATTTCATATAGATATTTAATGCAGTTTGGATATTGATGTTTTAGTATCTATGTTACTTTATTATTCAAGAGAAAAGATTTATGTAAACATGTTTTGTTGTGTGAAAGAAAATGATCTGAATGTTTTAACTCTGTGAGGCAACAAATGATAACTTAAAAGCCCTTGAAGGTTATGCTGACACTGCCTTAACAGGAAGAACTATATTCATTTCCAAGGAAATTGGATTGTTTCCTATGAAGACAAGGCTTAGAGAGCTGATAGTCTCTGTGATGCCTATGATTCACATATGTAATTATGTTAATAATGGAAAGATACGGTGTAAGATACTTTGCGAAGCATAAATAATGCCATAAGAAATGGAAGGTGAGGAAGTGCACACAAGTGTTACACAATATCAAAGTTAAAGAAAGCATTAGAACAATGAATGTCTCTGGTTACGAACCTAGCTGCAGTTAAAAGATGCTCTCAGATGTAGTCATGTATAGTAATGTGTATTTACATGTTTATGAAGATATACCCGTTATAACCAATAGTAGACTATAACTTCTACAATGTTCTAGATATAACAGATATGCTTATAGTAGTGTCTGCGATATGTCACAAACATTTTATATTACATTTTGTATTCTACTGCAAAGCTCTAGTGTTGTCATATTACATATTTAGCTTCTAAAATTGATTGATTGCTTCACAGAGAAGTGTATATGGTATTCCACTTCTTATCTGAGTCAGTGTTTTTCTCAAGACTGTGAAGTAAATTAAAATAAAAGTGTTTAAATCTACTGCTTATGATAAAGAAGACCAAATCTCATTCTAATAAATGTGAAATACAACTTGTCATGTTCCTTTCACTTTGTAGAAATGCTACCACAAGGCTTAGCCAGTTAAGTCTAATATGTTGACATTTATTTTTGCTGCAATAAATGTTAGGATTATATTTTTGCATTAAATTCTGGCATTTTTAAAGATCACGATGACAAATAATTTATTCTTCAAATCACTCCGGTTTGTTTTACTTTTTGAATATGGATTTGGCCATATGTCTCCAAGGCACAGAACAAAGCATATTTCATATGTTTTGCAACCTATTAGTTTGATTTAAATCCATTTTTTCTGTCAGGATTTATGCAAGCTTTTCTTAATGTTATTTTCTCTGAATTATTGCCCAGAAATAATCACACTGAATCCAATTTCACACAGGCTGTGTGGTCTATGAGGTCTGTCACTGTAAAGCTCTAAAGCTTTAAAAATTTTTTCAGTGGAGGTGATTCTTCAAATTTGTTCAATATACAGCACTGTCTTGTTTTATTTTCACTTTTACCCCTAAAAGTGTGATGACTATGGTTGTGTAAAGTAAATACATAGCAATCTGTAAGGAATAAGGAGAAAATAAGAATTCTTTTTTTAAAAGGACTATATTGTTCTAAAATGTAAAATAAATGAAGGTTTAATATACTGTTAAAACCGCCCTTTTGAATGTGTGCACTCTTTAAATACATGTGCAGTCTTTCAACTTATTTTTACATATTTGTTTGGTTTGAAATTGAAATGTGTTCTTTGGAAGGAAATAGTAAAAAAAAAAGGGTTCTTCAGTTTTGGAAATGTACTGAACTTCTGTCTTCAAATGTCTCATTCAGAACTGACCTCTAAAGAATGGTCCACAAGTTTTCATTTTCTAAAACACTTAACAAAAGCTTTTTTAGCATTCTATTTTTTGATTTGCATATCTAAGCATGTCCAGAGACAGACTTAATTTATGTCCTGACTATTTCTGCTTACTTCCTTTTACTTCATTGTAGTTTAGTAAGGTACATATGCCTGTAGTACCTGTAGTGCAGGAAAAGTTTATTTACCCTCAACATTAAACAAACAAATTAACAAACCCTTGAAACAGTTAAAGCTAACAAGGTGTTCTTTTAGGATCTTTCTTTTTCTGTGTTTTTTTTTTGTTGTTGTTTATTTTGTCTTCAGAAACCATTTTAATTTTTAACCAAATACCTACAGATTGCGTAATTATATTTATTGCAAATCAATAAAGCCATCAATCAGCAGAACACAGGAAGAATGAGGTAGTTCAAAATATATCATGTTTCTCCAAGAGAACTACAGTATTTATTTAAAAATTTCACTATGAAGGTAGACTGATATGACAGTTTTCACGTATTTCCCAAAGCCCTGATCTTAGAATCTGACTGCATGAAATCTAACTGACTTTAAAATAAGCAAGATTTCAAACTTAAACATCCTTTATAAACCTCACATTAGTAGACAGAAAAGGTAGGGAAAGAAAGACAAGGGCAGTCTAGAGACTTTGGAACCAGAAGATGAGTATTAAGAGTTCTAGAATTAATTTAGTTGTCTAAGGCTATGTCTGCACCTGCAATCTGAATGGGAGCAGTAATGAATTTTTTTTTTAGAAAGTCCCTTGATCATCTCCACTTATGTGTTATATCAAAGCAGCTTCACACACATATACCCTGAAACCCTTCCAGAAGAAATTAAACCAATAAATGCTTCCACTTAATGAATGTCACTGTACTTCACACATATCATACAAGTGAGCTTGAATCTTCAAAAACTTATCTGACCCCACAAAGTGCTTTTCTTGATATATAAAGACCAAATGCCTTCATATTTGCTGTCAATTGCCAGCCCTTAACATTTGAGGTACCACTAATCCTTCCTCATCTACATATTCAATTCAGAGCTTATTTTCATCCATCCCTCATAGGAGCTGATCAGGGCAAAAATAGGTGTATGATCTACAGAAACTGCATTCTTTAGAAACTATGATCTGTGGGAAGAATGACGTTAGGTGTAAAGCTAATGTGTTGTATCTTCACAGATACCTAAGGACTGAAAGGTTTGTTCTTTTCTCCTCTGATGAAGAGGTTTTGTAGCATCCATGTACTCCCTGCTGATTTGTCCCAGTGTTATCAGAGAAAGGAAGCAGTTTGCAACAGAAAAAACATCCTGAATCACATGTTGCAGGGCCCCAGTGCCTAGGTGGTGATTTGAACAGAGGAGAAGCAGAGAGAAGGAAGGCCATTGAGCCTGTCATCACAACTGTCATCCAGGATGTTCAGCAGGATCTATACTTTCAGGCCCACTGAGAGACCAGACAGAAACTCAGGAGGGTGCACTGGATACATGCCAATTGTTGTTGTTCCAGAAGGAGGTCTTTCTGCCAGAGCTTCCAAACCATGCTTCTGGATAACAATATTGGGCCACCTATAGGAAGAAGTGGAGATCAACCTGATTAGCTAATTAGCAGTCCCATACTACAGAGCCACTGTACCTAAGTGCTTTAGATGTCCAGATCTCCTGGGAGGACACAGCAACTGCTGGATCTGGAAAATATGGCAGTTGCTGAGGATTCTTTCATTCTTACCACCACTGCAAGTGTTGTGTTTGTCCCTGTAGCTGGATCATACTGGCCAGATGTTTTAATGTTGGTCTCTAGGGCATCATGTTGGCTAACAGAATGATGCTGATTTTAGCAATGTAAACCCCACATCTTTCTCCCACAATGGAGAAACCTACGGAAAGCAAAGTCCAGAGTGACCTAATTTATATCATTCATCTGCTCTGTTCCAGGAAAAAGGATATTCTGAGACCTTGGAGTAAGCACTTTCTGTGTTCCTTTCCAGGCAATCATATTGACTAGGGGTTCAGAATTAAGTCTCCCATACCCTGTCTAGGGTGTCTCATGCTGAACACTGTCAAGCTCAGTGGGAAGTTGGAGGAGGCTGTAGGCACATGACGCTGTTTGAAAATTACTTAGGACTAGAATTAAAGTTTCTATACATTAGTTTTTATATAGGCAATGGTGGTGGGGGCACTTGACATTCCTGTTGATCTGCTGTCGTCATCTTCATGAGACAGGAGGAAAATATTGTGACACATCCAGGGAAGTTCCCCAAAGAGCCCACACTCAAGAAAGCAAAGTTTTATGAGATAGATCTTCAGAAAGCTTTTAACTACATGTATATAGTAGGGACTTTACACTCAGGAGACCAAATTAGTCCTACTCTGAAATGAAATCTTCCAAACAGCAAATGGGGGGAATAAAATGAGCTCCAGAATCAACTACCAATAGACTCCTTTTGTGCCGAAGTATATGTTAAAACAAATAACCTATATCTGTCATGGTTTTCTTCCACTAATTCATTTTGCATGATTAGAATTATTTTGTTAGCCCTTCAAGAGTCAATATTCAGTTCTGCTCTTCTTTCTACAACATTCTCTTAGTTTCTCACATCATTCCTGCATGTTAGCTACAGATAATCTATAGCAGTCAACATTAGCAAATATGCAGGTTATGTAATCACTGTACTGATGTCCAGTATTGCCCTGTTTATACTATATATTAGCCCTCTTGGTCAGTGTCGCACTGAGAACTTTCTATTCAGTTAACTTTTCCCTGTGCCTTCCAAGTTCTTTTGAGAAACAATGTATGGAGTTTTCCATAGTGAATTACAGTTTGCACATTACTAGACATATGACTGAGGTTTAGTTACACGAGAAAATAGTTTTCTTCCTTTCCTCATCCAGTCCATTGAAACAGATCAGTGTACATCAATCACTAGTCCTCTCTATTTCTTCAGAAGAATATCCTTTATCACTCAACTAAAAAGCCAACATTCATTCAGATTAGGCCCTCACAAAACATATTTCTACTAAAAGTCTTGTGCTTACTGTTCTACTCTTGAGACGCCATATGGATGTAATTTGATTAGTTTGATTTCCTGTCATAGTTCCTCAGTAAATTTCTGAGTATTTTCCTCCTTCTGCATATGAATGTACATACATACACCTTCTTGCTACTGTATGGATTTACTGACCATTCTACGTATATAAATAACGAACTGACACTAAGAATATAATGCTCTCCAGTTCCTTGTACACTGCTTTCAGTGGTCTTTGAATCAGGCTGCTGGTGTTAGAGATTTACTGCAGGAATTTGTATTTTAATAAGAATTCTGTGAAATTCCCCCAAGCCAAATTTAGGCCAGTGTCTCCTTTAACAAGTGGTTGCAATGAATATGAGCCATCAGTTGTGATATCATATGTATTTCCAATTCTGCAGAACTAAAAAAGGAACAAAAGTTCAGGATATTGTTGACTTATTCTGTCCAGAGCTAGTTCTGCTCCTAGAGGTTCCCTATGTATTTTTCCAGGATGATTACACAAAGATTACATCATTGGTTGACATAATCTCTAAACTTCAAAGAACTGGAGACAGGGAGATAAGAGGGAATCATACCTAGATGCATGGTACATGGTTATTTAGCCAGTTGGCATTCTAACCTGTACTGATGCATAGTATTTATTTTGTCAAAAGTGCAGAAGTTTGACATTCTCCTTGCTGAAATTCAATAGTTTTCTGTTGGCTTACCTGTCAGTTTTCTTCAGGTCCCTCTGAATTGTAGCTCTGACATTTCATATATCAGCCACTCCCCTTATATAGTAATATCTACATATTTGCTGAGACTAAATTCTCTGTTATCATCCAGATCATTGATTAAGATACTGAACACTATTGGTCCCAGCATCGACTCTTGAGTTATTCAGTTTTTTACAGGTCATTGATGATGTCAAGCCATTGATCACTACTCTTTGATTCTGATGCCTCAGCCAATTTTTACATGATCATTTATCTTTACTTGTTAAATGAATGTGTCTCATTTTATAATACATCTTATAGTTTATGTAGATTCTAGGGTTACTGCAGATCAGTTCTGTGACAACTCCTCACATCACTGCTTTCTTGTCCTCAGTCACATCAATATTCTGTTGAAACACCAGTGCCAGTGTCTCTGCAAGTGAAAGCCCACAAGGGGTTTCACTGTTGAAAGGTCAGGTGGAGAGATTTTTCTTTGGAGGGTAGCATATATACAACTAGGGGAGATAGATACTGCCCTTTAAGTGGATTGTGCACTGCCCATGTTAAATATGTATGAAATGCACAAGACAATGATATCCTGAGTAAAACTTACAAATTGAACCATGTAGCCTTGAGTGAAGTCTAACTCCTTTCCCCCAAGCACCTTCCCGCAGAAAATTATTGGAGAAAGTGAGTGAGATGAGGTTAAAAAGACTATGTCTTCTTGTCAAATGATTAAAATATGCACCTTCCTTCATGTCATAACAATTCTCTAAATCTGCATTCTTTCGCATCTCTGTACTTTTCTTCTTGTATAAAGCACATTCCTGTCATTATCAACACACCATCCAGCCCTAGGCAGTTTTGATTACCATATACCCACGAAGAAGGCTCTTCACTAATTACAATATGTATGACTTTCTCACTGTTCATCAAGGGTAAGTTGTGATTCTGTCCTTGAATCTTTATAAAATACATAATACACACTTTATATGGAGGTATTTATTGAAAGACTAGGTCTCCACATCAGATATGTCAAAAACAGGGCAGAGAAAAAGGGAAAAGATATAAATTGAATGGTATACAAAAGGTATAACTGTTGTGGGAAATAACTTTTTTGATGAAACAAGAAACTATTTGATGTTTTTGAAATTATCAATAAATATTCATTTTAAAATGGTAGAGTATATGAATGGGAGCACTACTTTATTTCATTTTCCTCCACTTCTTTTTCCTTCCACTTTTGGACCCTAAAGACTAAGCCTGTCCAGCAGTCCTCAATCCTAAAAAGGGGTTATGTGATATAAAAGCCAAATCTCTGTCTGACACCAGCTGTACAATCACTTATTGATCTGCAGCACCCATCTACTCCTAACCAAACCTTTCCTGTTTACCATCAGGTTTGAGGAGAATTTATGTGGGCTCCCATGGCTTTCACCCTCACACCCAGAGCTGTGAAGCCACTCTTGATATGGTTGACATCTCCCCTCACAGTGCCACTGGTGCCCATGTGGATGAATACCAGCAGATAATAGTCCAAGGGCTGGACAAACCTCAGCAGTCTCTCCACATCACCTGGAATCTGAGCCTCTGGCAAGCAACAAGTCTTCTTATACAGCAAGTGGGACTGGCAGATGAGAGCCTCCATTCCCCACAGGAAGGAGTCTCCAGCTACTGCTATCTGCTGCTTTCTCTTGATGTTCACCTGTATTTCAGGCTTGGCTGACTCTGATGCCACCCTAGATGGGGTCTTCTTCCCTCACTTTCTGCCAGGGCAATGAAGATGTTCCAAAGCTGCAAATCTGTGCCTTCCTCCTCCTACTCTTTCTCAAGGGCACAAGTGTCATCCATTTCCTCCTTCTCCCTTTCTGTTTGTTTTGTTCACAGGAAAAAAAAAAAATTAAGGAAAAAGATTCTGCAAAATGCCTCAGATCCATGCTCTAGAGAAAAATCAGTCAACTCATGGGACTGTGGATGGCTCTTTCTCCAGTTTACCTCTCTGCTCAGCTAAGTAAAATGTGCATATTCAAGCCCTTGCAGCTAGATAAAGCTAAACAAATTATGTTTTCGTGCAAAGATACATCTTTTTTTGTAGGTCTTTTAGGTTTTTGGAGTATTTTACCTTTAAACTGAGCAAGCCAAAATATGGAATAATTCTGAAGGACTGGTGAGTTTACAGAGTTGGCAAGTGACTAGTTTTTTCCTCTTTGGAATGAAAGAAACCTATAACACAAAATAGGTGAGCACCCAACATTCAAGTGAGAAGAGGAAAAAGACTAAAGCTTTCCACTAGTAATTTTTGCGAATGGAAATGACATTATGTTAGAAAACAGAAAAAATAACAAAGAAACTTAGGAAAAGTACATATATGAAGACTACATCTATTTTTGAAATATAAAATAAGTTTCAATAAAATGTTTTAACTCAGAGTGTTAAGGCTAACTGCTCTCTCACAAGCCCACTATTTTCTCTTCTTAAAGAAATTTAGGAGATGGTAAAACAAACCTGTTGACTGTTCCAGTAATACATCCAGGTGAGAGGACATTGTTTTGTTTTCCACACATTTAAGAATGTCACAGTTACTGCTTGGATTCCATAGAAAGACAGAATATTCTTAAGTTTTCCTTCCTGAATGTGAATACACTTGTACACAAGAAGGATCACGAAATTTCAAATCTAATCTTTCTGCCATACGTTTCCTCTAATACTTTGTTAAATCCATATTAAATGCAAAGGAAACTACTAGAACAGATAAACGTATCATTGAAAAATTATTTGGCCATAGCTTCCAGAAAAGGGACAACAAAAACCCCCAAATATATGAACCATGTGTGTTGTACCTTGATTTACAGAAAAAGGTCAAAGCTCTAGGAAGTTTTCCCTGTAATAAACAAAACTAATCAGACAGTACACTATTACAAAACCTGTATACTGTACAGATTTCAGATAGAATACCAAGATACAAGAAAAGAAGGAACAAGAAAAAGAAAGATAATGAATGAATCTAAACTAAACTGTGAACAAAAAAGAATGAAAAAAGCAACCGAGAAATGATCTGAAATAAAGGAACATATTTTTTGAAGTAAGATTCTGAAATAGAATGTATGAGAGTGGATACAAAACAAATGTAGAGGCAGAATAAAACAAAAATCAATGTGTTTTGTATAGCAAGAATTCAAAAGATTCAGAGGTTTTCTGTTAAATAGTATAATATGATTCAAAGAACTCCATTTCAAAATTACTGAGATTTTTGTTTCACTACTGTATTTTCCAAGTTTTGCTTTTTTAGGTATGTTTTTGAATTCAAAGTATTGATTAAAGGTGGAGGTTTAGATGGTTTTTTCCATGTTACTTCAGAGCTTATACTTGAGGATTTTTATGTCCCTGCTAACAGGGAAAACAAACTTTTCTCAACAGAAAAGGAGAGTTATGGGAAATTTAGTGCAGGTATGTAGATTTTCAGGAAAAAAAAATAGCTGATCTAGATTTTTTTTTCCTGGATTATTTTCTTCTCTAGTCCTAGCCTCTTCAACACAGAAGGTTTTGAGTTCACTCATAGCCAGAAAACAGAATGCTGAGGTTCTTTGGAGAAATCCCAGGTAACTTAAAATTATGAAGGGCAGCAAAAATTTTTGTTCTTTGGGGCTGATATCATTCTTGTAGTAGCAATGTTGGGAAGAAATTTTTCACTAGAACTTTACAGTTACTGCTCTTACATATTATTTTGCAGGAAGCAGTGTACTACACCATGTCATGTCCCATACTAAGGTTCTGGACAAAATATTTTTTTAAAAAAGAATGTAGTAGTTTAACTTTTATTCAACCTTTTCCAACATGTGTAGGACACTACAGACTTTTCAAAAAGTACTTAAGTTTTTTATCTTTAACATCTAATTCAGCCAATAAAAATGTTACTTCGCTATTTCTTTTTACTTCCAAACACTAAGTTTGGTGCTTTGAATTAAAGATTAATAAAAGAGAACTGCAGTTCTTCTACTATTTGACCTTTATTCTGAAGCGAAATGCTTTCCTATATGTTAAATTGAGAAATTTCATTTTCATTTGAACTTACTCTCGTCCATTAACACTTACAGATGGTTCTGAAATTTGTGTACTGGTGAACCCCAGAATTAACT
Organism: Steatornis caripensis; assembly: GCA_013398225.1. Taxonomy (NCBI): domain Eukaryota; kingdom Metazoa; phylum Chordata; class Aves; order Caprimulgiformes; family Steatornithidae; genus Steatornis; species Steatornis caripensis. Next base: position 76,163 of record VZSC01007937.1, read on the forward strand.
TTAACTAGTTCATCCATATTCTAACCACCCTGGCATCACAAAAAAGACAGTATATGGAAAGAGACTGAGACTTCCATAGTAAATATTACTAAGGCTAACATAAAGCCAAAGAAATCAACAATTAACTGCTGTCAAAGACAAAAAAAAAGATATTCATACTTTTAAATACTATGTATCCTTAAAAATCGGGACAGAGAAGTTTAACATTAAAAAGAATCAATTTTGTCCTACATCCCCCCTTCTTTAATATATGTTGATAAATATTTGCTGTTCAAACTGGCAAACTAACTTTCAAACCATGCAAATATTCAGTGTTTCATAAACCTGTAAGTTTTCACAAGACCAGGGCTCAAGGAAAGGCAGTGGGTGAGAAGGATACATCTTTTTCTCAAGCACAAACCCCTTTCTAATTCACAACTGAAAAGACTCTTCACAGCACTGAAAATTATAATGACTGGCCTGCGAAACTAATGACAGACTTTAAAATAGATTGCTTCAAGGTTAATGAATTTAAATTCCCATATCCAAAACCTTCCTGGCAGTAGAATACGCCCACTTTGAAGCATTATTGGTATGATATTTCTTAATGTTCACTTCAGCACAAATGCTGCATTATACATTTCAAAAAAAACCCACATTTTTCTGTAGTATGTAATATACAAAGAATAGTCTCCTCTGCAGCAGCCTGCAGGCAAACTTTCAAGGTTTTAAAAGCAGCCTCTAGAGAAGCTTAAAAAGATGACAAAGTCAATTAAGTTATAAGATATCCTTTATTTTTATGGAGAGGGAACATATTAGGAATTTAATTATCAGTCAGTGCTATAGTGCATGGTTCTCCTTTGCAATTTAGAAATCCTGACTTCTGTTGCAAATTAACCACTACAGTTCAAACAACTGAGATGCTCCTTAGAGGAACACTATACAGGGTTTTCAGTCTCTATCAAAAAAAGGAATGTATCTTAATTTAGAGGCTGAAGCCTACTCCAAACTGTTTTATTACTTAAACCTTGATAAATATCTTAGAAAAAGATTTTATTATTACCATGGCAAGACATTTCACACAATGCATAAAATTACCTACTGAACTCAGAGTAGGCTGCGTCTTCGAAACAATCAATTCAAAATGCAGTGCCAAGTGTTACAGTGATAAATGAAGCGGTCAGAAGCAGTTTCTAGCACCTTTTACTGAATCATAAAGCACAAGAAACCTTCTACAGATGTTGAAATTATGAGAGAGCAAAGCAAGTGCTTAAATCCTATTTACTAAGAATAGAAACAATCATCAAGTTACAAAAGGAGCCCACATTTCATATGTCAAGCTCAACCCGTGCTGTGCAGTGTTTAGTGCTTCTCTGTTTTATGGTGAGTCTAATACTCCACATTTTGGTCCATAATAATGCATCTGTTCTAGATTTTACTGGTAAGGTAAAGATTCAGGCTACATTAAATAAATCTTGTTAAAATTGTTGAAAAATTAAGCATTATATTAAAATATATTTAATATGGCTACCTCAATATTAAGTTTGCCATGCTATTAACATATCCACTAATTTTTATCTGCTATTTGAGCTAAATGTTAACAGTATTGGGATAAAATATTTTGCAAATTCTGCAATTTTAACACAAGATAAAATCAGCTTTTAAATGTAAACTAGAGAGACATTATAGTGACATGACATTAATAATGAAATTGTTGTACTTATGTATTAGTGGTATATCAAACTGTGCCATGGGGTCCAGCAGGGATCTTCTGCATTCTTTATGAAAAGTTCTTTTTTCTCTCTCTCATTTAATATTACACTTCCAACAATTCAAGAAGACCTTTTCTTGTAGCTTCTATGCACCTAAACAAAAGAGCACCATGAGCTCTTTGACATCTCTGGGAGATAAAGATCAGGGCCATAATTTTATGAGACCGTTGGATTGCTAATATGTCACGCTTTGTCACTTATCCAGTCTAGCCTACCCACACTGCAAATACATATATTAATAACAGTTGCTATCATATGTTCATCTTGATTTAATTATATAGGAAATTTTATATATATTTTTACTTATACATATACATACAATTCCCTTGTATGGACAGTATTTGTTAATCTGCTTTTTGAATCTTACTCTTTTGGGGTCTTTTTGGCCTGATCATATGCAGCAGTAGCAGCTTCACAGAAAGATATAAACAAAGACAGTGCCACTAAGTGGTTATGAACTTCCTTATTCAACAGATGAATGAGTGATACTAGTCCTGGGATTGTCTTAATTGAATTTTCACTTAATCAAGACATTTTCTATGGGATTCTTGTCACTTTTAGTACTGCTGCTTTTTTGCGAGGCTGGATTAAGGAAGGTCATTTTATAACTTACCTGCCATACCAAATGCTCTTCTTAATTTTACAGCTTTGGATAAAACATTTGCTGGACTTGATAAATAACTTGGAATGAGGACAAATATTTTGGCAGAAATTGTTACTGCCTTTGGAAAGCAAAACCCCTCAGAACCAAATGATAAGGAGGAAACTGCTTTGGAGGAATTTATCTTTATATGGATATTTAGTGCAATAGCTTATAGAATGATTCATGTTTAAATAGCTGAAAAGACAATTATCTTGAAACCTAGAGAGAGAAAGAGGAAACATGTTAAGAGAGAAAGATTTAAATCTGACTAGTGTTCCTGATATAGTTAGAATTCAAGAAGCCAGTAAAGGTGCAAAATCAGTACCTACTCTACAATCCAATCATGTTTCACAGAAAGTACCAATTATAGGACAAACACAGAGAAGGAGGATAATAATTTGTTTTACAGTTTAGAGCATTTTTAAAATTTTTCGTCTATTCCTTTCCTGAAAAAAATATTTTATAAGAACCTGTAACTGTTTTAATGCTGAATTACAGTACCACGAAAGTGATCAAAATTTAGGCTTATGAGATATTTGAATATTTAGTTAATTTATTATTCAGAAGACTATATCAACCTTTTGTGTACTGAGATTAATGTATATGATACATGAGCATCCATAAAGCAGTGGGAAGATTTATTTCTGAATTAGGCTGGCAAGTACTATTGAAGCAGTAAACGTAAGAACATGAAAATGTTGCTATGGTTTAATAATTAAATATATATACTTACATTTCTTTTATTTTAGCTTTAAAATTATATCATCTGTTTTATAAGAAGTAAATCTACTGACTCAGAAGTTAATTGGGCTTCTTTAAGAAATAAACTAAATGCAGTGAATAATTTCAGCTGACCCCCTGCAAAAATCAGGGGTAATATTTTGAAAATATAAAAATATTTTACTTTCTCAATAAAATGACTCCATTTGGAAATGCCACTGTGTTTTATTTTCACATCTTGAAAATAAATCTTTTTATATTTTTACTTTATTCTTTACAAAAATGAAACACAAACAAAAATCCCAGAAAGAAAAAACATTGGGCTAAATAACTTTATGGATCAATACGGAATATTTTGTTCTAAAGTAAATGAAGCTTTGTAAGTTTATGGAATACAGAATTCATGTTAAAAATAAATTGATTGAGACTAAAATGCAGAGAAGCATGGTTTGTGTTGAACTGAAGCAACTAAGAGATTATATTGAAATATACTGTTAACAGGTTCTTAGAATTATCTTGACTTGGACTATGATCAATAACCCCTTATACTTCACACAACAGCTGATCATAGAATTGGAAAGGTTTATCATGGTAATCGAAGCAGTTATCACTGGTGGAAACAGAAAAAATATAGACTATTTAAACAACTTTTTCTTCTTCATTGTTCATCAATATTATTCATCAATAAACAAAAAAATGAGAGAGGATCTACGTAATTTAACACTAATCAAGGTTTAGCAGATATTCTTATTTGGTTTTATAAACTTATTTATTATCTCTTTAGCTGTAACATGAAAATACATACCCAAATTCCCACGTTAGTTGCTGCTTTGTCAACACACGGGCAATAGCCACAGTCTCTAGAGGCAAAACATTATTTTATTCTCAAACTTCTGCAAGAATTCTCTCCCTACTCATGGAATAAATTCTCCTTTTTTGTAAATCCCTCCTCCTACTCTTCTATTACAAATTTTCCACCAACCCCTCCCCCATGAAGCATATCTCTCTCCTGCCCTTATACTGAAGGTAGTCATGTTTGCCTTGTCCTCCCTTTCTGAAGATAATGACTCAACCAAACCAACACTCAGAAGTGTACAGTTTTCATGGAATAAAACTAGCAAACGGTCTTCAAAAAGGTCTATCAGACTACCTGCTCAGAAGCAAGAACATTCTCTACAAGGGTCCTGAATGGGCCTAGATCTCTTTATCTAGGAATTTGTTTCAGGAGCTTCCAGTGACTGACAATTTGATCTTTGTGCTGAAGAAGCTCAAGGAAATGGTGACTAAACTAAAAATATACAGACACCTCTCTCAGAGTTAGAATCTTTATAAGATGATTTATTGCTGAGGAAAATTTATCTAATTGTCCATCCTTTTCATCAAAATTACAAAGCTGCAATTTAACATATTTTACACTTCAATAGAGCTAAAGAAGTATACAAGTGACATAGTTCCATTCTTAAATAGAGACTACATTTTATAACATTAAAATTATGCTGTCTAAGGGTTAATCTTCATTAGTTGCTGTGTGCATGTGAACAAAATATGATAGATATTATAAGAACACATGTCTTTGGTAAGGCAACAAAGCCATCCTGATACCAGGTTACTCTGTGCTACTTATGTATTAAAGTTTTGCATACCAATGGCAGTTTCATTTCAACCAGCTAATAATACCTCACCTAAAAATCCCATCTATCAGCAGAAAAAGATCTCTCAGAAAACACAAGGTTTGAATTTTATACTGCAGGAAAGCGAGCGGCAGGGAAGTCTATCTATTAGTCCACAGTAAGGCATAGGTCTGGGTTAGCATAAATAAAGCAATGTCTAAGTGTTGGCAGTATAATATCCAGTTTGAGAAGCATTTGGCACTAGGGTACTAATTACTGGCAGTTTTTTTGAAGGATCTTAAGTATCATTTCTTAGTTAAAAATATCTTAACATTTAATAAAATTATGTGAAAGTCTGATACTTCATTAAAAAGTGTTATCTTAGCACATACCACCATCTTAAATGTTTTACTCGGAAAGTTTCACCAAATGCCATATTTAGAAGTGTGTGATTTGAACCAAGATAAGTACATGTATTTTCCATTAAAAAAAAAGTTCCCTTTTCTCACTTCTTTTCCACTCCTTTTGCTGAAAGAGAACGGACCTAGAAGTATGTTGATTCCTCATATCTCAACAAAGAGGAACGTAGAACCCACTAGTTTGGCAGTGACCTTAGTGCTTCAAGTTTTTCTCAAGAGAAGTTCCACAGCTGTCAGTCATAAGAAACTAAAAGTTTGGGGGTTTTTTTTCTTGCTTTTAAATTGCTTTACATGCTAGTTCCAATCTATGGCCAGAAATATCTGCCAAGTAATGCAACTTTCTTGCATTAAAACACTTCAACGTAAAGGAAATATTTTTTCATAGTGAAACTAGACTTCAGAAATCTGTGTGAGTACTACTAAATAAAAAAAAAAATCTTGTTGGTTTTAAAGGTTTTAAAGGTTTCTTAAAAATACATCCTCCTTAAGCCATTGAATTAATTAACTAGGTTAAATTTCATTTGTGTTCCTGACATCTTTCCTTCTCTTTTCCTGTACTTTTAATTAAACCAAATACTGAGACTTGATATATAAATAGCAAAAAACCCTCATTAAGAAAGTAAAGTGATTGCCATTATGTACAGCTAACCATGATGATCAAAGCTACTTCTCTTGTCTTCTTTCTAAGTCCACAGCAACAGCAACACTTTTACCAGCTCCTTATCTTTTTTACATTGTTTGTTTATTTGCTTTTTATTCCCATCAGCTAAGTAGCAGGAAGCTCTACTACAATAATAAATAATGATGTTCTGTAAAAAAAAATATAAATCCTCTGATTCCAACAGCTCAGACATTAATAATGTGTCAAAATTAATCTGCTCCAGATATTTATCCTTATTTTCAGTAAGGTAAATTGGAATGGGTAAGATAGGACCATAAAGTTCAAAATTTTGTGCAAGAGTCACATAATCCATCTGAAAAAGAGTACAGGGTAAAAAAAAAGGGAATGCTGGGAAACAAGAAAAAAACAACAAAAAATTTCCTTCTCATTATTTGCAAAGTTATACTTCAATTACACACTTTATAACAGTTAAATATAAAATACTTTAACTATTTAGGTAAAGTTCCATTAAGCCCTGAAGCATAAAATTCTTGCAACAATCAGGCCATTTGACTTTATAGTTACCATGTTTGTACATTCAGTGACTAAGATCATATGCCCAGTCCATCTAAAGAAGCTGTATGAGATATTTTGTTTTGTTTTTTAACATATGTGTTATGCAGGACATTGAATGTAGAGCATTCAAACAGCAGAGAACATCCTGACTCCTGCAGGACCCCTTTTTTTTTGTTTGTTTGCTTGACAACATGACACACTACCACAACTTAAGGAGCTGCTTTGGGCCTAATTCTGTGATGTTCTATTCTGGCCCTGCCACTGCACTTCAAAAAGGCAAGTTTACTACAGCACAAGCCCATTAAATGAACAAAGAGATTCCTTGTTATTTTGATATGTTTTAGATCAGGCCCATCATAGTTGCAAGCAATTTTGCAACCCCATTCCTGTTGTGGTTTACTGTTAGTAATAGCTATCCACATAGAGCTATAAATTTACATATCACTCTGAAATTAGGGCAATATATTTCTTCTGTGGATGTAAGAGATGTTCTAGGTTTCATTTATTCCATTAAATAATTTAATGGAATCTCCTTAAACAGCATCTGTAAAACTTCTGTTTCTTCTGTTTCCTGCAGCACAGTCCTGTTTTCCCTTTCCTCTCTCCAGGACCAGATTGCCCTATGTCAATTTAACAAAAGCGTACTTTGCATGCCAAGTTATCTTGCAGCTGAATAGGTCAAACTGCCACGTAGACACCACCTGCAGTTTTTTTACAGACTTCCTCAGTACAGAAGGTCACAACTACTTTTCAGGTGAATTGAACCCTAAGGGATCAGTAAGAATTTATATGTTAACGTCTCAAAAGGAGGTGGAGATGATGGGGGAAGCAACTTTAATCTGTGCAAGACTGTTTTTGGGAAAAAAAAGACTCTTAGAAAGTCTTTTATTTTTCTTTATATAGTACTAATTACCCAATTTGAAAACTATTTTACACTTCTATTTGATAACATTAAGTAGGTATTCAAACTTATGTTTCAAAAACTTCTCTGAACTTAGTTTGCTTCAAGCATTCATTTTCTATGGTTTAACTGCCCTTCTTGAACTACGAGTACCTTGTGAACATGATAAATATATTTAGAGGCCTTAATAACTCTTTCTACACTAACTACCATGTTTTATAGAGTTTTTTCACCTACTACTTTTATGAAGTTGTAAAATGTGCATTGCTGTGAAATTCAGTATTTAAGAAAGTAAAAATCAAAAGAAATTATCAACGAACTACAAATTGACAATGGTAAGAAAAAATATATCGTGACTTCTAATGCTGGCTAAAAATTGTCTAAACATACTCTCTCACCTCACTCTAACCTGTTTGTTTCATCTGTTTATAAAGTGCTATATCCTAGATCTTAAGCACTTAGGAAAGAATTATCATTTATACCAAGTTTCCTAAGCAGTCTACAATCATTTTTCACTAGGAGATACCTAATATATTTTATTATTTCATGTTGTATGAACATGAAAGAAACAGCTATTTTGTTTCTCCTCTCTGCCACTCCTTTCCCTCTCAATTTGAACTCAGAGATCATAGAATCATAAAATTGTCAGAATCATAGAACTGTAGAAGAGAGCTGTTGTATTGTGAACACCGGACAACAAAGGGAGGGAAGAAGACCTGCAGGGAATTAGGTCTCACATGTTCCAGGATCTACAGAACTACTCATTCGATGCTCACATTTATTAGTACTAAGAGCCCTGAAACCTAGTTGCGACACTTAGTATAAATGTCATATATGAGTAGCCTCAATACCCATGGACATAATGCAATAATATATGATACAGAGTCTAGAAACTGAATGCTAACTATTCATGCAATTTTCATATAATCAGGTTCATTGTGTTCCACTCCTAAAATGATGACACATTGATGAGAGCAATATCTTTCACATTTGCAACAATAGTTATATTTGTCAATCAATGTATCTTTTTCTTTATTCACAATTTGGAAACAAAAATGACTAACATTTGAACTAGGAATGATTTTAGACAGTCCATCTGTAAGATAGTAAAACAGGAATCCTTGGAGATGCTTGGGACACAGGTTGACAATAAAATGAGCATGCAAAGAACAAGCTACTATTGCCCTGGAGGTCTCTGAATCTGCATGGATCAAAAACACAATGTGTGAGAAGTGTTAGGAAGAGGAGAGCTTCAGGGAGGAAGCATATCAGAACAGCTTAGCACAGATATTCCATTTTTACAAGATTAAATCTTAGAGAGAAGTCACTGTGTGACTTGTTCAGATCACAAGGCTCACCTGCTTGCCTGTTTTTTACCTTTGCCTGGTCAAAAAAGGACGAGGAAACCTCAAGTCTTACAACTTTCAGCACACAAGAGCATGTCTCCAAAATGCATGTGACTTGAAAATTTAAAACTCTCATAAACGTCCATAAAACACAGTTATAATATTCACTGATACAGTAGAAAGCCTTAAAAGCATTTGATACTTCTTTTATAATCAAGCTTTTACAAATGAAGAGTAATTTAACTGTCTTCACAGCACTTCTCTCTCCCAAAACAATGACAGGAAGAACACATTAGATATACTTCTACAATATTATTTCTTTAGCAGAGATCACTGAGAGCTGGAGCTGTTTAACATCTACAAAGAATAGCTTCTTAAAGTATACAGAGTTGCAATAAATGAAAGATATTTTAAGGATTGGAAAGTGCTCAAAGACATGAAAAAACAAAGTGGTTCCTTGGTTAAAAGAAAAAGAAAAAAGTTTCAGAAAAATAATATGTTAAAGAATTAAAAGGGTTTAGTTTTGAAAATAGGAGAATAACACCTAATGCAGTCAGAAAACTGAGTGGTTCTTTTCAGACTGATGACTTTGAAGAAGGACCTGCCAGATAGTTTGCTATAATTTTGCATATGAAGTTCATACTCTTTTAAAAGAGAGCAAATTTTCAAAGAACAGAGTTCTACAAGAAATTCTCTATGTTCTTTACCTCACTACCTGCAACCATTCATGCATGTTTGCCAAAGGAGTCCTTTAAACTTTGTATTTCCCTTAATGGCCAGGCAGGATTATTAAACTTAAAATTTAAATTATAAATTAATGAGACTTTCAAAAAATCAACAGGCTGATTAAAAAAAGTAAGACATTTTAATTATGAAAGTTTAGACAAATTAATTTTTGCATTTCTTTTTGGTATTGAGAAATTTGAAACTTTTCTCAATTTTTCTAAGGTTCTTCAAGGTATTTCTTTAAAACATTTTCATAGCAGTTGCAACTTCAGAAAACTAAATAGCAAAAGAAGGTCCACAGTCTCTCATGTATCTGAATTGTCCCTAAATTCCCATGGGTTGAGAATCACTGAACAACCAATTGTGCTTAGAGTGACGGTGAGTTTGATTGCTTGCCACCCACATAGACACACATACATTCACACACTCCCTACACCATTTCAAAACCTCTGCACTAGCTCTTACATTATTCCAAGTAATTAACTGCTATTATGATACAGTAAAAAGTTAACATGCATATTCAACCCTTATTTTCATTGCAATATATACTGTTTCAAAAAACTAGTCTTGCTTATATTATAAAGCCCATATAGACTTAAATTACTGTGCTGCATAAATAGGTGTAGTATAAAAGAAGCCAATGACTTACTGTGCTTTCTGTTTCTCTTTCCTTTGTTTTTGTATATGTTGATTTTCATTTTTGTATATTTTGACTTTTTCAGCTCCTCTCTTCTCAGCTTGTGACAAGCCAGATTCCCTAAAACATATTCTTCCTACATTATGCTAAATTAACGTATCTCATTTTCTTTACAATCATTCACTGCTAAAATTAAAAAAGAAAAAAAATGTTCTTGGCTTTCTGTAAGCATTTAGAAGTTTTTTATTTCTTTCAGTATTATTTGCTAGGAGAAAAATACTGCCTGAAATCAGTTTTGAGAGTTTCATAATTTTACTAGTGTATTCAAAGACTTACAGAACTTTCCAATCACAGCATTCTCATTTTACAATGACTTTCCCAATGCCAACAAGTCCTTTTTCATGCAGGTTGGAAAAAGAACAATAAGCATGATAAACTGGAAAGGTTTCAACTTACTGTATGACCCTTTATTGCAAAGTTGTAAAGATACAAACTAAAATGTACAAACATAAACCCTGAAATGTGACAAGAGAGGTATTCTAGACCATTGATATGAAGGCATATCCACTACACTTCCTCCAAAATACAGTGTACCATATAGTCACTTGCATTCCTGAAAGATTCATGTAAATTCATAGTAAGTCTTACAGGAATTAATGCAGAAAAGGCCTGTGAGGATTACTAGGAGAATGGTGAGGAGATTGACAGGCTTGGCTTTTATCACCACAAAAAATAAGGGCTTAGAGACTGGCTGGATTTATTTTTTATAAATTCCAATATGAGAAGAAAAAAACTCTGTAGAGCTAAAAAACAATGGACTGAAAGGTACTGGCAGGAGAATTTATACATGCAAGGAGGCATAGATAATTTTACATTTTTTGAGAAGATGGGTAGAAAGAATACATTCAGCTTTGTTTTTCTCCTTTAACAAACAATGCTTTAAAGGAAAACAGTTTCACTATGTGTCCAAGTATTTACATTATATAAATTAAATTTTAATTAATTGGTTTATTTTTAACAAACTGTTTTAAATCACATTTCTATTCACATGGATAAATCACACAACATGACAAGTACACAATGGCAGAAACATAACAGCAAACCCATATTTATACTGGCAATTCTTAATATTAACCAAGCATGCAACTTTTTTTCAGTCAAGACTTTCTATTTGCTTCAGTAGACCTTAGATCAACACCAGAATGACATCAATTTATGTATCAACATCAATTAAAATGAGTCTTTTGATGAGCTAGTTAAATTTACCACCTCCAAAGATGTCCTGAAATTGTTTTTGTATTAAATAATCATATCAGCCTGTACTTAGACACTCACAGACAAATAATGAGCCTCTGTATTTTTAAAGATATAAAAGAAACTTTTCTTACTGACTTGCCAGTAGTATTTGGTAAAAATAATTAGTTACTAAAATGAATTAGGATCTTACAATGTAATAAAATGATAGCATTTCATTTTTTGTTCATGTCACATTCTTATGCGGTAAATGGTGGCTTATCCATATGGTAATGCTATGATACCAAAAAAATCATTCTTTTCCCAGCTTATTAAAATAACATTAATTAGTATTGTTTCCATAATCAGAACCTTGCTTCTAAGCATACCAGAATACATATCGAATGCACCTGAGGAAGGAAAGACAGTAAACATTAACTCTAATATGTTTCCTTTGCTCTGGTCCAGCAGACCACTTGAATTCAAAAATGTACCTCTGAATAAATTCAGAATAAAAAATCTAAAATCAGAATCTAAATCATTATAACTTCGGACAGTTAGAACATGACAAATGTGCAAAATTACAAATACAATTTATATTACAATTTAATATAACCAAATAAATTCAGTTTAAGAGATAACAGACACAAACACGTTAATTTTTATTTTTCTTTTTTTAAACTGGTAAGGATCACCTTTCAAGACACAACAATTCAAAATTCAAAGGTCCTTTATTACACATGAAGAAGTATGCAATGTTTACCTTTGTCGACATTTTTGACTGTGTGAAAACACAGAATTATAATCTCCTTTTTTGGAAAGTTTTGTTATTATTTTATTGTACTGGTCACTTTAAATGAAGTTTAAATTGCACCCAAAGTAACAAAGAGTTCTGGAAGACAAGGTGTTGAAGAAAGAATACAATTTACTATCTCTTAGGAAGAAACAACTAAATTTAGAAAACACTAAAAAAAACATTTTTAAGTTAAAAAATCTTTTTTTTTTTAAGTTTTCTAAGCCATATTAAAACTGTGTAGAGGCTTTGAAGAAAGGAAAGCACTTTGAAATGACAGCTTGCTCTTCTTACTTTTATAGTTAGTAGAGGGTCTGAATCTGAAGTAGTATTATTCCTTGTTTTCTTTCGTGTTTTTTATGAGCCTTAGGAAGAAAGCTGCAGCAGATCCAAGCTTCAATGAACACAATCTTGTACTGAAGGATGTTTGTCCATCAAACCTTTCTTCAAAAACACAATGGTTTAAATCTTAGCTTGCTTACCAGACCTGGACACACACTTCAGCTAGTGAAACAACAGAGGCTTGAATATGGTTTTACTAGAGACCGTTATCTTACACAATCACACTTTAGTGGGGAAGAAGAAAACAAGATCTGTGTAGAAAATAATGAATAACAGGTCAAATTAACATTATTGTTGATAGAAAGAATATCAGAAATGTCTGCTGTAGTAGCTCAAAATGAATTTGAAAGATTGCCTGGTGAAGCTGAAGGCCAGAGTCAGGAGAACAAGCAGTAGCATTATAGGTCACCATGGAGCATATTTCAGCAATTTATTTTGAAAACTGAATGGAATACAGAGTTTCAAAGAAGATAGACCATCAGATAAATAATTCACTCTATGACTTTAACAAAGTATAGTCCCTGCTCAACAGAGGGCTAAGCAAAAATGAAGTTTTAGGTTAAATAAATTAATAAATACATTTAAAGGTCCTGAAAATTCATATTTTCTACACTATGGAAAGTCCACACTCTGCTGGGATTTCCTATATCATATACGCAGCAGGAAGACCAAAGTCATACCTTCAAACCAATTTCTGCAATATAAGGAACACATAAATCATCTAGAATCCTGGTGCCTCTGATCTGATACAGACTCAAATTTTATTTTCTTTTTTGAGTTAGCTATATGGTTTATGTAGGGTTTTTTACAGTCTCTGATCTTAAAGGTTGATGTAGGGTAATAAAATGATGAGAAATACGTTACATCTGATGACCTAGGAACATATGAAACATATCAAGGCCAGTAAATCTTAAAATAATATTAAATTCGTCTAGCACTAGCAAAGGGAACAAGTCTTTAAGCCTCACAAAACCAGAGATGAAGAGAGATCAGCAAAGCTTTTTTTTAAAAGTAGTTATAAGTCTACCTACAGATTTTCTTGGTTTGAGACTTCTCCAATATCAGAAGTTCACCCACTTCTACATAAGTTAAATACAATGGTCGTACAACTGGAAAGAGATTTTGCCAAAATGGGAAGAGATAAAATGGTTTAATGAGTAACGTAGGCTCTAACTTTGATCATACCTGAAAAATCTAGAGAGTGTTGCAGAACTATTTTGACTATTCCTTTGTCTAAGAGAAGTGTGACACCTACCCTATTTTCATAAAAGTTATTTTATAATTCCAGATCAACTATGAAATTGTTCTTGATTCTATTGTGTCCTGTTCCTCCAAAACATGTTGCTCAAATTGATCCACTTGAATTAGATACATTTCTCCACCAAAGACTGATATATACCTTAGGAAAGCCATCAATGATAGCTGGAAAGTACAATGGGTAAAGCACTGTGACATATTATTTAATTGAAAAGTACATTTTATTATGTTGATGGTTTTATCATATACTTGTAACAGTTGAACCATCCCATATAATCCTCCGAAGAAGTAATAAGAAAAAACAAAAAAACCTGAACTGCTAACCCCCGCTAAAAATTGCAAAATTATAACTTCTTATTGCAGAGCTCATTGCCAGTTAAATGATATTTTAATTGATAATGCAAAATTGGAGATATACCTACAAAGTAAGGTAACTTCCTTAAAGTTACATGATTGAGTCAATGTTAAGCACAGGGTTCAGAATGGCAGCCTCCACACAGAGTCCTAGTTAGGCAGCTTTATGAAAAAAAACAGATCTCTGTGGATTTTTTCAGATCTCTTAATTTTGAATACTTGTGACTAAAATTAACGTATTTTTTTCTCTGTTTTTCTATCAGAAAGTGCCAGATGGACAAAATAGTTTAATTTTGTAGGAAGATGTAGATTTTCTTGAATCTTCTGACAGAAACCAGGTGGATTTCCCAGGATAACATTACTTGCCAGCAAGCCTATCTCTTTGGCAATCTGAAAATATTGACTACCTGCCATAAAACTGGATACCTCATCACTTAGGAGGTCTATCCTTAGTCAGGATACTCCAGGGAGAAAGGGTTTCTTGTCAGAATATTCAGGGCATTTGAATCCTTAAGCTGAGCTGGCAGGAAGCTTTGCATTTCTGATGTTCTGGCAACACCCGCTTGAGTAAGACTTCTTTGGGCATAGACACATTCAGCTTTGCAATGGTAGCTGGGAAGCTGAGACTTCAAATCTCCAGCAGGCATTTTATTTGCAAGTTAAAAAAAATGATAATTTGTTTTAAATTATTTTTAAAAATTTATTACAGTGTGAGAAATGGATTTCTGAATCCTCAGTCATACAGTTTCTGTGTTACAAAGTGCTAAAAGGCACAACACAATAAAAACAAAATAAAGTCATCAGAACAAAATTATGTTTTATATTGGAAATTTTGAACTTTTCTCATTCTTTTCCCATCTGCACACATAACTGATCTTTCACCATATTGTTAGCCCATTTAAAAATATTTCCTGCTTGTGTTAGCAGAATCTGAAAGCAGATTTCTGCTGGTCAGATGTATATTGACATGAATAGAAAAATTCAATATGCTCATTATCTACCAGCATGGAAAGAATTCTAGATTTCTTTTTTATTCTTTTCCAATATTATAATGACAGCTGATCAACATTTATCTTTTTCCATATTTTCCTCAAGAAAGTGCTATGTTTCAAAAATAAGAATTCTTCACAAATAAACAATTTTTGCATTAAAACCAGAAAAAATAGTAGACTAAAATATCTTGGGGTTTGAATATTTTTTCCAAAATACATTTTATAATACAAATACTTAAAAAATGTCGATGTCCCTAGCTTGAGCTAGGGAAGTATTTTTGTTTTCTAAAAAATAAAGTTGCAGAAACAAAACTTTTTATGTTATTACCTTGCCAAGAAGTAACACTTTCTTTATCTTTGGAAAATCTATTTTCATTATTCATAGAAGGATTAGTGACAAAATTTACCTTGTAATTTCTTCTTCTATACCACATTTATGTCCTGATTATGATAAGTCTGGAAGCAAAATATCCAGTCTTGCAAGTTGGATACCTTCCTAACATCAGAGTCTCCCTTTGAGGTTTTAAAATTTAAACAGATATTTGAGTTGTGAGTTTGGTTGTTCTCCCTTTCTGTTTTCCTATTATTACTGTATTTTGGTTACATGAAAGTGCTGCGAAGCTTTAGCCTGATAAACATAGCTGTTACTGGGACTCAGAAGGGGGAAGAGAGGACAGAGAAAGAAAGGAATACAGTCCTGGCTCAGCTGAACTGCTGGATGAAAAACTGGACATGAGTCAGCAATGTGCACTCGCAGCCCAGAAAGCCAACTACATCCTGGGCCGCATCAAAAGAAGTGTGGCCAGCAGGTCGAGGGAGGTGATTGTCCCCCTCTGCTCCTCTCTGGTGAGACCCCACCTGGAGCACTGCATCCAGCTCTGGGGTCCTCAGTACAGGAAACACATGGACCTGCTTGAGTGGGTCCAGTGAAGAACCACAATAATAATCAGGGATGGAATGCCTCTCCTATGAGGAAAGGCTGACAGAGTTGGAGTTATTTAGCCTGGACAAGAGAAGGTTATGGGAAGAACTTATTGCAGCCTTTCAATACTTGAAGGGGGCTGTTAGTACAACTTTTTAGTAGGATCTGTAATAAGGTAACAAGGCATAATGGCTTTAAACTAAAGGCGGATAGATTTAGACTAGATACAAGGAAGAATTTTTTTATGGTGAGAGTGGTGAAACATAGGAACAGGTTGTCCAGAGAGATTGTAGATGCTCCATCCCTGGAAGCATTCAAGGTCAGGTTGGATGGGATTTTGAGCAACCTGATGTAGTTGAAGATGTACCTGCTCACTGCAGGGGAGTTAGACTATATGACCTTTAAAGTCCTTTCCAACCCAAACTATTACATGACTCTATGTATTGCTCCTCCTCGCTCTCACGTGCAGCCCAAGCTTGTAGCTGGACCCCTGGACAGGACTTCTGAAAGGATGGGGAACCAGAGACAACTAAGCTCTTTCCAAACAGTTCATAACACAAGGAAGTATGTAATGCCATGCCAGTATCCTCAAAGACTTCCCAAAATTGTTTCTACAGAAAGCTCTAGAAGTTTTGTAAGTGCATCAACGGACCATGGCGATGTTGGGCAGCTCATGCTCTTCTGGGATAAAGCTGGTGTCCCTGTGCAGCATTTGATTCTTCCATGTAGACCTATCAGCTCAGTTATGAGTAATCTGAATATTCGTACACAGGCTTGCACTAGAAATATGGTTACTAGATTCTCACTGGGTTCAAGGTCACGTATCTTAGTGCCTGAGCATATACAAAGGCAGGAAGAGACTGGCCCAAAGAACTTTAAGGTAAAGACTTCAGTGAAGCACAGGCAACTGAAAAGTTCAGCTTGGTTTGAGTTTGCGGAAGTTTCACTTTTACTTTTTTATTTAATCAGTAATTGAAACATGAAAGAAGGATCTTATTTATGCCATCTATTTGCAATCTGTTCATATTTTGAAGCATAAATGCCTTATCAGTTGGGAAACAAAGGTGGGAGAGCAGTAACAAGTACCTTCACTACTGTTTATCCTTTCTTTGCACAGAATAGGGTGTGAAATTTGATTTGTATGGCATTTAATTATGCATAATCTTTGTTTTCTTTTAACATTTCATATGAAAATACATTTCTTCTTCATGTTTAAAATTAAAAACTGTGAGCAAATCCACAGTCCTATAATTTATTGCTTTGACATTAAAAAACATAACTGTATGCAATATCTGACAAATTATGTAAGCATAGTACTTTCATAAGTCTTAGTGGAACTTTATCAAATTATTCTGATGCCTGTGCTACAAACAAAATATACTTTGGTGCATTTTAAGAGAGTCAAAGACATGCCACTGAAACAGTTGTGACAGGATACTGACTATTCTAGCAAATTGGTAGGGGGTATCAAAAAGTGAAAATAAATTTAAGGAGAAGCCTTGCATGCTAACATTGAATCGTTTGTAAAACTTTTCCAGTCTATAGCCAAATGAACTGCAAATGTTTGACAGTTGTGGCTGGGAAATGGGAAAAACCCATGAAGAGTTTGAGATCAAAGTCTATCAGAGTCTATAGGATGCATTTTATGAGCAGGCATATGAAGTTCTTTATTGCAGACAAGTTGTCACCACACTTGAAACATAATTAATCTTGGAGCCCAAGGTATTTTTCTGTCACGTCTTGGACGGGGAATTTGTAATTTTATCCAATGGTATAAATTGAGTCCTTATGGTAATATAACCTTCAAATAGTGGTTATGTGTCAATTATCCATCTATTTCCAATCTTCTCTACATATCTATAAAAGCACAAAGAGGTAAACCCAGTGAGGACAGTTTCTCTTCTCTCAATCCATAGCAGTGTTTGCAGTGATTCTAATAGGGAAGTTAAACAGAACCACCTGTAAAACACAGAAACATAATTTGATATTTCATATGCTTTGGTAATCTCTTGGCCTACTAGACTGAAACATCTTACTTGTCTACAGTAGACTGAGGTGAGATGGAAAAGAAGAAACATTTCCACCTAAATTTTAAAAGAATAAAATATACTTTTGTTTCTGATGTTCTCTCTTTGCAGTAGGTCAACATTTAGAGTTGAATAGTTCTGAGCTGAACCACACCTACACACTACATGCACTATGGAATTTTTTTTTTTTGCCTTTTCTATTTTTAACACAAAATATTGCACTAAAAATCCAGAAAACAGAAGCAGAAAATACGGTTGTGAAGTTACGGTTTTGAAATTGAGAGTTGAAGGACAACATGAAGTATAGTCTAGGATCTGTTGAGTAAAATAAATAGTGGAAAATTGTATCTGCACTGAGTTCATATTAAGGTTGAGACATGTGGGCTTGGCTTTCAGTAGCTGGAGGAACAGAGAAGTGATGTAGATTGTATCAACAGCTGGACTGATAATTTATCGCTTTGCTTCTGTTTGGTTGGGGTTTGTTTTGTGAGGACTCTGTGAAGTATCTTTGTATTTTTCAGAGAAGACCTTTTATGGTTTAGTTACTTATTAGGTTTTAATTGTTTTTTTTTATGCATTTATCACCCTACAAGACACAGTCAATACCCTTAGTAGTTTCTTCTCTGAAGGAAAAGAGAAATGAAATAAAGAACATGCTTGGGAATACTGAGGTGGAGGGAAGAAAAAAAAGCAAAAAATGTGATCTGAATAGCTAAAAACAGTTAAGAGTATTCAAAAATATGTATTTAAACACTATGAAAGAGTAATATATTTTAATATATTTTAAATGTGTATTAAATACACACATTTTGAAGTAGCATAATCTTTTAAATAAAAGAAAATTACTACAGGCAAGTAAATGTGAGTTCTGAAAAAAAGAAAGAACTGTTTTACAATGAAAATAGGTACAGGTTTATCTTTTGAGTACAATTATGAAGTACAGATATTATGAAACAAAAAGGAAAAGTAAACAATACATTTCAAAGTAAGATTATTATACTAAACTTACTGTTAAGTTGCTAAACTCCTATCTCCATATGGAAATGTCGTTTTGAGATCCTCTCATTTATAGAAGACAAGAAATTGCAATCCTGCATTAAAATTACACCAACACACATTTCTCTGAAGGTTCATAAAATTTTTATTAACTGAAAAATTATTTTGCAATAGTCTTAAATTTTTTTCCTTTACAGTATTCTGCCACTTAACAAGCCTCTAGAGAAGTACAAATCTCACTAACTACTCTTCTGTTTTTTTTCTGAAGCTATCATATTATTAAATAACATGTACAATTAGATTAAGTATTTAAAGAACATAGAAAATTCTTAACTTCAGTTGATAGTTCTAATTTTTTTTTGCTTACTTATACTTAGTTTCAAAAGCCAAATATATTAACCTACTTCAAAGTATTCAGAAATTATTTACAGAAAGTATCCTGAAAGTATTGACTAAGTGTTAATTTTATCTCTTTAGTCCACACTCCTTGTATGAAATAAGGAATATAATTCCAAATTATCTCACTGTTCAGGATTTTGTCAAGGTAAGAGGGGTAATAGTCCTTAAGTTATAAGTAACAAAGGTATTAACCTGTTTAATGCCTTATCTAAATATTGATGAACTTTAAGGGAAAAAAGGGGTATTTTACTGATAAATGTTAGTATTTATATTATTGCTACTATTATTAAACCAAATATGATTCTTCAAGTACATGGCAACACTAACTTTGATCCTCTATTTAATTATCCAGAGATATATCAAAAAGGACATACCTTCCTGTTTGCACCTGTCCTTTTCCTCCTAGAGCTTTTTTTTTTCATAAAAATGACTTCTTCATAACTAAATGTTATTTAATCTTTCATTTCAAGATACATTGCAAGAAAAGCAGAATTCAAATAGTGTACTGTCATATATTGATGTTCATCAAACCTCCATCTTAATATTTCACTACAACAGTTTTGAAGCCTTTATCAACCTAATTCCTGCCTCTAGAAAGTGTCTTTTTTTTTTTTGTAGGTATGTGCAGACTTGTATGCATTCATATTAATTCTCAGCAAGATTTTTGGAAGACTTCTTGCACCTCTCTCTCTCATCCAGTGTCTTCTTAGCAACAGAATTATAAGATTTGAAATCTGAATTCTATGTTGGCTATTATTAGCCAGAATAAAAACAGATAAAGTATATTCTTATATAAACAGACTCCTAATAGTTTCCTTTCTGAATAACTCATACATTTCTGAATAACTCATACATACTCGATCACTTTAAAATTACTTTGGCTTACATTAAGTAGGAAAGGATGACACTGGTAACTAACTTAGACATGACATTTATTAGAAGTACAGTAAAAAATGTATTTCTCTGTAAGCTGATCAGGTTACGATTCTCTTGTACAAAATGGTGTATATGCACACAAAGAAACAGAATGCATCTGTCACAAAAAGCCTTAAAAGTAGTAAACTTTTACTACCTAAATAATTATAAACAAATAAATTGATCTAGAGTCTAATCTAAGGACTGAATTTTTCCAACCTGAATTTCTGTGAACACTCTCTAGTCATAGATAAAACTGCATTGAAGCCAGTAATAAGTAAATTATAGATTACATGAGATAAGGAGATAGATAATATATTTTGAGGAATTCTGATAGTCATCAAAGGGAAAAGATTGATGTTTAAAAAAAATCTGACAAAAAGCTTTTAAGCTGCCCACATAATATCACACTATCTGCGTACTGCTTTCAATATCTGACCACTTATAAAACAAATCATATCCAAGTGCACAAAACCAATTAATTTTTACAGCATGTCAGAAAGTATAATAAAAATTAATGTTGAAGAAGCATGAAGAAAAGCAAGTGCTAAAGAAAGCCATAGAAAAGATAATGTATGCTGTCACTTGCAAAATATCGCTGGGATCACTGATGTCCCATTGGAGTAACAGAAGCATCAGAAATGCTTAAAAAATAAAATTATGATGATGATTTTTATTTCTGATGTTACTATTACCATAATGTGGCAGTATTTGGCATTTGCAACCCTTCTCCCCCCCCCAAAAACAACCAAACCAAAAATCAAACCCACCAATTAAAGTAGTTATATGAAGGAAAACAGAAATAATTACAAAATTGAAAACGGAGGGTACAGGGAAAAAATATCAAAACTTCAGAATGATACTAAGATTTTGCAACATATTTAGCTGCTTTGATGACGTTTATCAATGTTAGGCAAATAAATACACATTTGACTTGGTATTGTAAGACATATGCTCACCTTGTTAACTTTTTTTCCTGTTTGCAAATGTATGTAAATTGAAAGACACTAAACTTCGTGTATATATAAGGCTCAAGTAGTAATTGACCATGAAAGTCTGACAAAAAGTTGTGGGTGCTGGGAAATCTGAGAAAAACTAAAAGGTGGTGAAATACACAGGAACTAGAAAAATACATCCAGACATAAAGAGTGAGACAAGAAAAGGCACTGATCTAAATGTTCAGAAATAGTGATCTGGTTGACTCAAATTTTTGAATATCATTCTTGAAGAATTGTCAAGGGAAAGAGTCGAGATGGTTTGTCAAATTTACCTGAATGCAAGGAGTCTGTTAAGACATCTCACAGTAAGCTATCACAGTGATTATTCAGCTCTGACACAGGTTTTTAACTGTCTCTGGCATTGACACACCATGACATGACACAGTCATGTATTGTATTAGTCAGAATCCATTTATCATTTCACAGTTAAGAGTTGTTGAACTAAGAATAAAATATTAGTGTTAGCTATTTGGTAAAATTTAAAAAGCCTCAAAAACCCCAACAAACAAACATTTGAGGCAATCATATACAGTAAAAAGAGAAAACATCATTAAAATATCTGTATCTCACTAGTTTGCACAGGCTTTGCTTCTGATATTAGTATTGAAGTCTCTAAAATGTTGTCTTCTAAGAGGTTAGACAGAGAAAATAGCAGACATAAGCATATGACTATGAGGCTTATAGATTTGAAACATAATTTATACAATGACACTACTGAATAGCCCTTATTTTAGACCGTTTTATTGTCCAACCCAATGTATCAGAAGTATGCCTTAGGACTGTATAGAACCTTGATGTGAGAAGAGGGGAAAAAAGAACACCTGACCATTTACAATAATCAAAACATATTTTCTCAAGAAAGAAATTATTTAGATTCTGAGAAAAAGATTGCCTGTCAAAAAAAAAAGGCGGGGGGAGGGCTTTGGAAGACCAGAGATACTGTTTAATGGAGCAGTATTTTTCCCACTGACTGCTCATTGCCCCTTGGCATAGACTAACCAGATGTAGAGAAAGGATGCTTGAATTTTAAGATGACACTGAGCTCTGCAGCCTTTTAAATTCACAATTAGTCATCGAACTGACACCAAGCATATAAATGCATACAATTTATTCTGATATAAAACTAGCTAGAAAGCTCCGTCTTAAAAAAAACTACAACTTGTAGGAAAGTTAAAAGGTCAAGTGGGAAGTATGTATATCTAAGACAAGGAAGGATCTAGTATTTACTTTCACTGAGCTGTAAAGAATAAGTCACAGCTTTTATAATTTGTGTGTGTGTGTTCTGAACTAACATCAACACAAAGATTCCAAAGAAAGAGACTTTGAGCATCTCGCTTTCTTTTTTTTTTTTCCATATACAGACTTCAAAAGAAAGGACAGCAAATATAACATCATAGAAGCTATAAAGCTGGATAAAAAAATCTGTTCACTGATTAGACCAATGGTAAAGAATTCAGGAGTCTCCATCTTGTTCTTGACTTTATCACTAATTTAATTGAGGGTTTAGGGTGATTTTTTTTAAACTTAGGACATCTCTGTGCCTATATCTGTAACTTCTAGAATAAGTAGAAAAGATTCTACAGGGTTATGAATCTTGGACTAAATGTTAATGGAGTCAGTCTACTAAATCAGGTGAGGTAGGTACAGAGGACATAATGCACCTTAATTCTGTTGTGGTAGTACTGTATTTTAATAATGAACCAGTATGAAGTGGAAGATTGAGTTCTATAAATATTTGATTTAAAAGTCCAGCATAGAATTTTGGTTTTGTTTGGGTTTCATACTGTTGATTTGATTTTTTACATATTTTTTTCCCCCACTGTTGTATGGGAAAGCAATTTCTATAGTTAAGTTTTCAAGTATGAAAAATTACATAAATTTACACAATTTTGTTGCATACTTTACAGAAACAGCATTTAATGAAAAAATTGTTTCCCAGGAAACTTACATTTCTTAGGATAATAATTCTATAGTGCTAAACAAGAAGCACACCTGATTTTACCTTTATGATAGATTACATAAATAGTTCTTGTTTTGATGATTGATTACATAGATAGTTCTTGTTTAAATTTGTACAGTTTAGATGTGTGTTAAACCAATTGATGTTCCAGTCCTCTTATAAATATTTTTTCCCCTCGAACTTACAAACAGGCAAGGAAAAAATCCTAAATTCATTTTGTTTATAGTAATTTTCACAATTTTGTTTTAGTTTTTTTTTTTTAATTTATGATTTAGTGCATAATATCTATAGCATCTATCCAGTAGCTTATATTTATTACTAATGTAATTTTGTTACTTGGGAAACCTAGAATTATCATCACTTCAATGTGCTAAGGCCAAACAAATAAAAGAAATAACGTAATTGGTGTTTGTTTTACTTGAATGAGGAAACTAGTTCAAAATTAACACCTGTGATCTTCTAATTTTTTTTAATAGACACAACACTTTAAATTCCAAGTTCCAGATTGTTTATTCCACACTTAATCTTGGCCTTGCAGTCTGTATCAATTCCTTCACAAATATCGTGTTATTAGTCCAAATTTGAAGCACATTCAGTGTAAGTCAACAACATTGACTAATAAAATAAGTTTGTATTTTCTGTTTTTTAGAACAAGGTAGGGGAGTCATGCTTGTAACTTCTTTTCCTTTTCAATAAATGACTACAGCTGACCAAACATTGTATATAGCATGTATTTGCATTTAAAGATATCTACATATTAAAAAAATTCCAAGAATCTAGCTTCACCATTGCTTAAAATAGTTGGTGAAATTGTATTCTCTTGTCTGTTTGTGCAATACAACTCCCGTCACTAAGTTCTAGCCCCTTAAGTTAGAAAAATATCCTCCAGCAGTTTTGTGCACGCTGCTGCAATTTTCAAAGGTACTCTTCATTAACCTCCTTCAGGATTTCAAGTGCTTAATCTGCCTTTCTATACAGGAATGAAATCTACTAAGCCTCAAGTTCCAGACCTTGTTCCTTTGTTATGGTTAGCCAGTCAGTCTCAACAATCATCTCAAGTCTAAGTTAGTCTTGCATCTGAGTCTTGGCCAGACAATCATAGGAAATTCCAGTAAATTAAGTCTCACAAAACAGAGTTACTTATTCAAAACAAAGGTAAACCAGAAAAAGATGCCTTTTAATTTACTAAAAATAGATATCTGTTTCTGCCTGATTAAATCATAATTCATTTTTCACATGAAAACTATCCCAAAATCTGAAAAAAATAAAATTATTTAACAAGTTTCAGTTGCTCATTGATTCAAAAGTTTCAGTTTTCAGATGACACCTCACTCAATAGGTCAAAAGACATAACTCTATGATCCTGGAATCTCTTTTCCCACTATTATTACTATTTTAGGTAGAATTGTTATTACGATTTCCTTTAATACTGGTAGTCTGATAAAACTAAGAAACCTCTTATCTATGTTGTTTCTTTTTTGTTGTGGTTTCACTGTTCATATGCCATAAAAAAAATCTGACAACACTATATTGAACACCATCTTTAGTTCCTGTAGGAGGCAATCTTTATCTTTCCATTTAACTAGAAATGCAGTCGTTGGCAAGGCCATGAGGCTGCAAAAACATTTATTAAATTAATACATTGGTCTTTGAACACTGCACGATGCCACAGCATCTGTCACAGATTCCTTCATGCACCAGTAGGTGAAGAATGGAGAGCGTTTTGGCTGCAGTCTCTAAGATGACATCCACCAGAGAGTAGATATAATAGACAAAGAAGAAAGTTGGCAGAGGTCTTGTGGTAATAACTTTCCCACAGTGCAAAGGAGGCTGCCCTTGCTGATTCTGTTATACAGATCTGCACTATTCACTGCCCCGTTTGGGGCTATTTGTTGATGGGAATTCCTGTGTTAAATATTGATACTGTACTTCAAAATATCAATGACTTGTTTTTAACTAGTAAGAAACTCAAAGCAGATGTGAAATTATTTCTACCTGTTTATGGCTCAGAGTTTGCCAAACTGTAATTTGACATGACTGAGAGCTCAGAAGATATTTCAGTTTCCAGTTCCTGCATTACTATTCTGCAAGATACTCTTAATGCTACTAGATTATTAAGAAAAAAAGACAAGTATATGTGTTATTCTACTAAAACGTAATAAAACTCTTTCATTAACTTTTAATAAGCAAAAAAGTATCAGCTTTATGCTCTTGGATGATACACGTGTCGCAGGTTAGAGTGGTTACGGTTTAACGGTCAGTCGAAAAAATCTCTGTCAAAGATATGAGGCTGGGTAGACGAGGGGAGAGCAGTGGATATTGTCTACCTTGACTTGAGCAAGGCTTTTGACATTGTCTCCCACAACATCTTCATGCGTAAGCTTAGGAAGTGTGAGCTAGAAGAGTACACAGTGAGGTGGATTGAGAAGTGGCTGAATGGCAGAGCTCAGCGGTTTGTGATCAGTGGTACAGAGTCTAGTTGGAGGCCTGTGACCAGTGGTGTTCCCCAGGGGTCGGTACTGGGTCAAGTCTTGTTCAACATATTCATCAACAACCTGGATAAGGGACAAAATATACCCTCAACAAGTTTGCTGATGTTACAAAGCTGGGGGGAGCAGCTGACTCACCAGAAGGCTGTGCTGCCGTTCAGCATGATCTGGACAGGTGGGAGAGCTGGGTGGAGAGGAACTTGATGAAGTTCAACAAGGGCAAGTGTAGGGTCCTGCACCTGGGGAGGAATGACCCCATGTGCCAGTACAGGCTGGGGGTTGACCTGCTGGAGAGCAGCTCTGCAGAGAAGGACCTGGGAGTACTGGTGGACAAGAGGTTAACCATGAGCCAGAAATGTGCCCTTGCAGCCACGAAGGCCAATGGCATTCTAGGGTGTACTAAGAAGAGTGTGGCCAGCAGGTCAAGGGAGGTGATCCTCCTGCTCTACTCTGCCCTGCTGAGGCCACATCTGGAGGGCTGTGTCCAGTTCTGGGCTCCCCAGTTCAAGAGAGACAGGGAACCACTGGACAGAGTCCAGCAGGGCACAATGAAGACGATGAGGGAACTGGAGCAGCTCTCCTATGAGGAAAGGCTGAGAGAGCTGGGTCTGTTCAGCCTGGAGAAGAGAAGACTGAGAGGGGATCTCATCAATGCTTATAAATAGCTAACGGGTGGGTGTCAAGAGGATGGGGCCAGACTCTTTTCAGTAATGCCCAGCACATGACGAGGGGCAATGGGTACAAACTGGAAGACAGGCAGTTCCATCTGAAAATGAGGAAGAACTTTATTGTGAGGGTTACAGAGCACTGGAACAGGCTGCCCAGAGAAGTTGTGGAGTCTACTCCACTGGAGATATTCAAATCTTGCCTGGGCATGTTCCTGTGCAACCTGCTCTAGGCACACCTGCTTCAGCATGGGGGGTTGGACTAGATGAACTCCAGAGGCCCCTTCTAAGCCCTACCATTCTATGATTCTGTGAAAAGTGATTTTTAATAAAAGTTTGTAAAAAGTGCAACTTTACAGAATTCGATGGCAAGATTCACTCTATTAATATGTGAAGGGATTGTGATAAGGGTATTGGGTCAGAGTGGTGCTTAGGTGCAACTGTCAAGTGACTGGCAAAGGTGGGGGGCAGAGAAGAAGTGATTATACAGTGGTCAGATTGGGAAGTCAAGTCAGGGTTGTGTTGGAATGATGTACATGGGGGTTAGGGAAAAGGGTATAAGGAGTTCCCTCCCATTGAGTCACGAGGTTCAGAAAGGACCGCTATGTTTTCTAAACTCCTTCTCAGAGAGGTGTCTAGGTGTGGCTGGATCAAGTCTTAGTCCCAGACTTGGTCAATGATTTTTGTCTAATAAAGGGGTAAGGAAAGCCTCCCATTGAGTAATGAGGTTCAGAGTGGACCCCCTTGCTTTCTAAACTCCTTCTCAGAAAGGAGCCTACGTGTAGCTGAATCCAATCCTAGTCGCAGACTCAGTCAACAGTTCATAACTAAAGGAGTGTAGTGTTCGGATTTCAGTGAAAGTGATTTAACATCTAAGTATGGGTCTTACAACAATTAATAGCAGCAATAAATGGTATCTTAACACTACTAAAGTAAATAATAAACTAAATTATGTGATTAGCAATACTTAGTCAATAATCAACAGTTATAACAACTCAGCTAACGATTTAAAGTTTCCTAACATAAAACACATACATACACACACAGAGATATAGAGGTTAACCTTTGATTAAGATGTTAAATTCAGTAACCAGTATCCTTCCAAAATCACAGAGTTGAGTAACAGCAAATTACTCACTATTTCGATCTGTGAAAAGCCTGCGTGAAAACCTGAACACAGTGACTTACTCATTCTTTGCTTTGCTGGTGTCTGTCAGCAAAGGATCCAATTACTTCGCAGAACCTCGCGAAACTTCTGAGAGGCATCTCAGCTCAAAAGGAGATACATGGTCACACCCTGTTGTGGTCCCAGAGAGCACAAAGAGTCTCGCTTTAGGACCACTACTTACAGGATGGCAAGATGATTGACCTTGGTCAGTGATATTATTTTGTGGCCACAATTCTCGTCAGATAATTAATCTTGGCATCTCTCAGATGTGGGCTGTAGGAGGAGATTTAGGTATGTTTCTCAATCAACAGGAATTCCAGAGATGGTCAGGAGGTACCTAATCACTCCAACTCACTGTGTTTTTGCATCAGGAGTTCCAGGTGCCATTAAGGAGTGCCTAACTGTTCCAACTGGCTGTGCTCATCCTGGGACAGAGAGGTACCATATTACTTCATATCTTGGCTCACTACACCAGCAGGCAGAGTCAGAAAGCACCCAATTACACCAGCTCTCTCTTCTTATATGGTGATAGGTGATCTGACATTGCAATGCAACTCATTAGTAGGGGGAAGCAGGGCCCACACCACAACTATATGTTAGCAAAACAAGTAAATACTTTTTAAAATACTTTTGTTACTAAATGTTCCATATTTGGAGGTACCTAAACTAGGAGCAAATCTGGTAAGGAAATCTCTTCTAGTCTTCTAAAGAAATTATTATTAAGCCAATATTGCTAAATAGGCTGTGATCCATGTCATTTCTTCATACTAATTGTCTAGATTTCCTCAGCAGCCCTAAAGAGAAATAGACTTTTCCAAAATTAGTCATCTGACTTATTTTAGATGTCTGTTTCAGAGCAAGTTAAATAAAGCCTGAGAAATACTTACCACCATCAACTAAAAAGGAAGCCTAGAACAATTGCTCAGTTTTTTTACTTAAAAATTGTAGCTCTTTAAAAGCTATATACAATGCATCTTACTATATTTAAAGTATCTTCTATATTTTAGGGTAAAGGAAACATGTCACAGTTTAAAGCTGGGCTGGCTATTAAACAAACGACAGACACTCTTTGTTAACTCCCTCCCTTCCCAAAATGGAGGGGAAAGAGAAAAAGGAAAGAGACTTATGGGTTGGAAAGGTTAAAGACAGCTTTAATCTAACTACAAGATTTGTGTATTATAATAATAGGAAAATATACACAAGCCTGATATCAAGCTACCCCCACCACCGATGACAAATACATTACCTGGATGCTGTGGGGCACACCCCAGGAAAGTCCCAGACTATACTCAGCAGCAGGCAGGAGCTGGATTCACTATCAAAACCAGAATAATCAGGTAGGGCCCTCCTCAGATACTTAAGTAAGGAGCTGAGTAGAATCCTCCTTACCAGGCAGAGTCCTCCTCAGACACTTAAGCAAGGAGCTAGGTAGACTTGGAAAGCAGCAACCTACAACATCACCAGTCCCCTCCTAATAGCATCATACTGGGCTTAAATAGGCTCCCGGGCCATAGGTGNGAGTCAGAAAGCACCCAATTACACCAGCTCTCTCTTCTTATATGGTGATAGGTGATCTGACATTGCAATGCAACTCATTAGTAGGGGGAAGCAGGGCCCACACCACAACTATATGTTAGCAAAACAAGTAAATACTTTTTAAAATACTTTTGTTACTAAATGTTCCATATTTGGAGGTACCTAAACTAGGAGCAAATCTGGTAAGGAAATCTCTTCTAGTCTTCTAAAGAAATTATTATTAAGCCAATATTGCTAAATAGGCTGTGATCCATGTCATTTCTTCATACTAATTGTCTAGATTTCCTCAGCAGCCCTAAAGAGAAATAGACTTTTCCAAAATTAGTCATCTGACTTATTTTAGATGTCTGTTTCAGAGCAAGTTAAATAAAGCCTGAGAAATACTTACCACCATCAACTAAAAAGGAAGCCTAGAACAATTGCTCAGTTTTTTTACTTAAAAATTGTAGCTCTTTAAAAGCTATATACAATGCATCTTACTATATTTAAAGTATCTTCTATATTTTAGGGTAAAGGAAACATGTCACAGTTTAAAGCTGGGCTGGCTATTAAACAAACGACAGACACTCTTTGTTAACTCCCTCCCTTCCCAAAATGGAGGGGAAAGAGAAAAAGGAAAGAGACTTATGGGTTGGAAAGGTTAAAGACAGCTTTAATCTAACTACAAGATTTGTGTATTATAATAATAGGAAAATATACACAAGCCTGATATCAAGCTACCCCCACCACCGATGACAAATACATTACCTGGATGCTGTGGGGCACACCCCAGGAAAGTCCCAGACTATACTCAGCAGCAGGCAGGAGCTGGATTCACTATCAAAACCAGAATAATCAGGTAGGGCCCTCCTCAGATACTTAAGTAAGGAGCTGAGTAGAATCCTCCTTACCAGGCAGAGTCCTCCTCAGACACTTAAGCAAGGAGCTAGGTAGACTTGGAAAGCAGCAACCTACAACATCACCAGTCCCCTCCTAATAGCATCATACTGGGCTTAAATAGGCTCCCGGGCCATAGGTGTGGGTGGAAGCACCAAGTGAGGCTGCTTAGGGCCGTTAGAGCCCATTAGTGCCCTGGCCATAAAGGGAGAAGGAGTGATCCTTGTGATCCCTCACCTTTCTTTTATGCATGATGTGTATTGGATGGAGTATTGCATTGGGGTCAAACCAGGACCAAACAACAGTGAGGAATTACAAGATTAATAAAAAATTGGAGTTATTGTAATTAGAATTATTTTTATATATACAAAGATTAATAAATTATGAAAAACATGATATTAACAAAAATTATGCTGTTTCATTGTTCTCAAGCACAGTTCATGAGCCTTTCTTGTCAACAGAAACTGTATTTGTAAACAAGAAAAAAAAGTAGTTTTCTTCATGTCATGCTTTGATTTCAACTTCCACTTCACTTATTGTAATTAGCTAATCACATTCTAGAATGCACATCCTGTGCACACAATAAAAACCACTTTCAAGTAGTGTTATCAGTATCAAGTACAGTTATCACCAAACTTCTGTATTTAGCATTCAGTTGACACTTAATCAGAAAAAAATAAATATCTTTGTGACATTAAAATAGAGTAATATGTATAAGTAGAGGAGACAGTAAATTCTATGGGTGGGATAATTATTTTACTTTTTTTTTTTTTTTTTTTCCT
>VZSC01007937.1:106937-122390 GCA_013398225.1 Steatornis caripensis
TACTTCCTACAGGAATGAGATAGCCTTGTGTAGGAAACTCTTCTGCCCTTCAGATTTGTTTCTTCTATTTTTTTTTTCAGCTACCTCTGAGCCTGGAAAATCCAAAACTTTTGAGGTGATATTTCCATTTAATTTCAATGACAAAATGTTATGAGCTTAACAAAACTTTGGAACAACTAAGTATCTAGCCAGAAAGTGCTTACATGTGAAGCTGTAAATGTAAAAAGACTGAGTGTTCCTCCTTCCCATCAGGAAAATGCCACAAGAGGAGGATTAAGAGAGTTTGTTTCTGAGTCTTGATAAAAGAAAATACTAAGGTAACTAACATGTGTTAACAGGGAAAACAGGATATTTATACTATGTGTACGTTAGTTGCTAAGTGAATTTTAATTTATTTGTATATTAAGTACATTGAAAATGAAAATTTACACATATGAATTTGTCATGAATACAGCAGTCTTAACTCAAGAAACTTCACTCAGTTTAATTTATTATTAATTAACATGAACTTTCAATTACTGATTCAGGTATTAACAAGGGGGCAAAAAATTAAACACTTAGCAAAATTACTTTTCTACCTACTCCCCAGGCTCAGCTTCAGTCCAGTACTTCTCTGCCATTCCTCATTTTGACTTCCCGTGTTTTCACCACACATTACACTCTATCCCTTCCAACCCCTTCAGTGATGCAATGGTCAGTGCACAGCAGTTTCTTTTTGTCATTTCTTGCTTCTTAGTGTTCTCCTGCCTCAGCGTGGGTCCTTCACAGGCCACAGTCCCTTTGTTGGTGTCCTTGCTCCCACATGAATCCTTCACAGGCTGCAGTCCCTCAGAGCAACCCTCCTTCAGGAGTGCCTCCTTCCAAGAGGCCATCTTCAGTCATGTGCTCAACAATACCCGCTTCCACATCCTCCTCCTCTTTCTCCAAATCTGCCTCTTTACTTAACTCCTCATATGTCCAGTTTTGAGTGTTCTCCTGTCTCCTCTCACATTTCTGTTTTTTGTCTCTCCAAGACCCCAGCAGCTGCCGCCCTTGCTCAAGCACACCTGAGCAGAGGCACCGTGTGTGTCTCTGGCTGGTTGAGGGTTTGGGGCATGATGGGCATTTTCCATCCTTTTCAGAGTCATCTGCAACCTGCTGTGACTGGCACAGGGTTGTTCATGGCCTGCTTCCACAGAGGCAATCTGCAGCCCGTGTTACCAAACCCTGTCTTTTAAGCCCAGTACAGAGCCTTACAAATTAAAGTGATGTATTTTTTTTGTGCTGTACTTGCTTTGTTTCCACAATCCCACAGAGACATGCATGAATATACATTTTATCTACAGCTTACTCAATAACTGAGCACAAATCCAGTTTGTCATTTCATTACATATTATTCATATTTTTTCCACATTAATATATAACAACCGGTCTTCCACAACTTGTTCTCTTACTCTCATTCTCTTTTTATAGCCTATGTAGGGAACATCACATGAGTATTTGAGTGTCTTTAAGAATGTGAAATGGAAGCAAGATTCAAAGTTTCGAATTACACCAAAACGGGACTATCTAACCAAATATTTGCTTTTTAAGAGACGTTAGTAGTGGACATTGAGGGGAAAGTTTAACAACAAGGCTTCCACACTAATCCATTCCTACTACCTCCTGGCAAACAGTAATTTTATATCTTCTTGATGTATACATTGCATTCAGGCTTTGATGCTTTAGTCAGAGATGGATCTAACCTTCGTGAATTTCTTGAAATCCTTTTGAAATACCTTTGTGCTTAAGGTTTCCACAATTTAATTTAATACTTTGAAAAAACCCCAAACATATCACCACCAACAATAAAAGCTACCCTTCTTAGGTTTATTTTTAGTGTACCATATGGCAAATTGTCCTTGTGAGAGGAAAGTACTTAATTAGTCAGACATGAACCACAGTCAGTCAATTTCATTGAAGAAATGCTGGTCACTTGAACTTTCACACTGTTGCAGGAATATAAATGCCAGTTAATAATTTCCACTGAGATCAATGCTTAATATCAGTTAAGAACTAATAGGAAGGAAAACAAGGTCTCTTTAAATTTGAGTCTAGCTTTAGCAGGGAGAAAGTATTGATGGTTATTTACAGCTGAGACTAAAACCTGATCGTCTGCAGTCCTGATGGGCAAGTAATGGTACAAGGCTTGACTTGACACAAGACAGACATGGGGCATAAACAGAGGTTTTGGTAAACAACTGAAAGAACTTTTCAGCTGAGAGTATAATTAGATACTCAATGTTTACATTTTATGATGGTTACATATTTTTTTCTCACTGATTCAGGGCCGGAAGATTTCATTCACTTCTTTTGCAATTCACTGCAAGAAAGCAGAGAATTATCTTCACAAGTACTATCATCAGTTAGTAGGATAAAATCTGGAGAAAACTTTTTATCTTACACTTGCAGTGTGTTTCAAGAACATACAACTTCATAGTCAGGTCTCTTTATTTAGCTGATAAAAAAATCACAATAGAAAATCAGAAATAAGCAAGTAAATTTGTTAGGGATATGCTGTTTTCTGTCTGGTACCATCTCAAGCACAGTGGAAGAAAACTAACAAAAACCACCACAGAAATACAGAAATGTTAACATAAACCCCATGCAGTGGTTCATACATGTACCCCATCATTGACTATTTTATGGTTTATGCAGCCCTTCACATGTCTGTGTGGCCAAAAAAGAAAACTGGAAGTGTCTTACCGTAGCTTTTCAAATAGCCTACTCAAGTTCTGAAGTAATATAAAATGGATCTGAAGTGAAGTTTCCCACTTCAGTGAGATTTTGTTATAAACCACAGAACTGATCAAATGGAAATGAGAAGGTCCATTGTATTTTCCTATTTTTCTTTAACAATTGAGATCCTATATCTTTAAAAAAATTCATATCCTGTCTGCTTTGGTTATAAAGATACACTTTCAGTGGGACTTTTTACATTAGTCTCTGCATCAATTTAGCTTTACAAATTCAATTAATATCAGCCTGATTCAGGCCTATATGGTTTTAGAAGCATTGCATATCAATATATCTTAGAAAAATGAATTATAGCAAAGAAGTCTGAAGGTGAACAGCAGACTTGTCTGCATATAGTCAGGGTCATGAAAATAACCATCTTGAAACCGTACCTGTTGTGTTCATCTGTTTCCCATCAGTATCATGATAGTTTTCTTCATGGTGGAAACCTTTCTTTATTTTTTTTTTTTATTTACTTGCATCATTCAGTGGTAGCCATAAGTGTAGACCAGAGAGAAGTAATTTGAAATAAAACTGAAAAATACGGCAATACGATTCTTAGAAATGCAACAGCAATAGTCTCCACCACAGTTTTGAAAGAAATTTGGTTTTGCCACAGATAACTGTTTGGAATTCAAAAGCCCACAAATTAGTCATGTGATTTTCTGCATTGGTTTGCTGCAAATCCCTCTATAATGTTGGCTAAATAACCAGTCATCTGGTGACACTTGACCTATCATCTATCCCTTTCTTTATCTATCATATGGTGATAATAATGCTTATTTACTTCACAAGAATACTGTGAAGATTAATTAGATTCCTCAGAAAGCAAGTACTTCTGAAGTGTGAAGTATCATCCACATACAACACAAATACTTTTTTTTCTCTAACAGACTGTCAATTGTCTGCAAAAAAGTGCTTGGCAAACATTTGATCTGAAACTTTGTAGATAAGGTTATGCAGGTTTTTTACAGTTCCTTTTTTCTTTTCTCTCCCCCTCACATATTGTAAAGCAAGGCAATTTCTAATGCTAACTTTGCATTTTTGCATAAATTTAAATTAACTTTTAATGAGATTAGATATTGATCTGGTGGCTATGTTGTATCTTAATAATCTTTGCATGTAATCTGTTAAACATTTATAAATTTCATGTAGATAATTCAATACAGATTAATTCACAGAATTCTGGGTGGGGTAATAAAAGTTCGAATGTTTGTAGTATGGTTAATTATCAAATTGTCTGAGTGTTTGGAGAAGCACTTTGCTATATTGAAAGGAAAATTACTATACTGGGAAGTATTGTTAAGTGTTTGAATATTTTGCTATCTGGCTGGCATAGGATTTGGAATACTTTAGGTATATCCTAATGAGTTATGTTTTATAGCAGAGCTGCACCTAGAAAAGATCTAATTGTAACAGGAGACAGCTTCTCTATAGCACAGCTAAAAGTGTATCATTTAACTGGAGTACATCCCGTGCCCTGCTTTTGTGATAGCATGGCTAAACTATGTAACAGAATTTTAAGCAAGTGATTATTCATTTGTTGAATATCTCTAACCAGAGTGTCCATTTAGGATGTGGGTTTTTTTCAGAAGTGAGAAGACTCAGCCCTTGCTGATAACAGCATTTATTTACATCAGTTGAAGAGATAAAATAGTTCAACTCATAAAATAGTTCCACTCCTATTCACAGCTAAGCATCTGGTCCACCAAATCTAAATGTTGTTATATGTGTATGTTGTCACCTAATGTATCTCATCAAGTAAATCTACAGATTGCAAGCTGAGACATGTGACCTACATAGATTCCCAAAATGTTTCTTATTTATTTTGCAGAGAAGAATCATATTGATTCTCCTACCAAGCCAGTTTTCATGTTTGCACAACTAAAGCAAGATCTGTTCTGTGGGTATTCTGGCAGGACCTTATTCAATCAATAACTGTACAGTATTTTCAAGAAGTTGATTCCAAGGAGATAAAATGAATTATTTAATGTCATGCAAGTGGATTAGTTTTATGTTGAATATCAGGAAAAGGCATCAGGTCTACAAGAAATTCTCATGCATACTTTTTTATGTGTATGAAATTCAAGCATATGCTCTTTTAAAACAGAACTCTGATTATTTTCATTAAGTCTAGGGTAACATGGAAACATAAAATTGCAAGAATTTTTTAAAATTGTATGGTTTATATACATACCATTTTTTAAACTGTATGTATAAGACTGCTATCGGCAGCTTCTTGATATGACATGAAAACAAAGGCAAACTTTTCACTGGCTGCAAAAATTATGCCCCCACCTTTTTGAACAAGAATGACATTCCCAAAGTCATAACGAGGGTTTTCATAATCCACAGTCTTTCAATCCATTCTGTATGAAAGCTTCTACTGTGGAATACACAGTTAATATAATCTTCACTGAAGTAAAGTATTTAGTAACTTTTTCGTATTTGCACTTGTGAGTTTCCCAAACATCATTCAGTCATATCTCAGGTGTCACTAAATAGTAAATGTTTCTGAATGTTCTACAACCTTCTACAAACTAATAATGAGCTTTTAAATCATCACAGTGCAATCATAACTACCATACATTTCACATTTCATAGCACTCAATCTGGTGGTATAATAAAGTACTATAGTAGCATATAATTGGAACAAGTGCATTTCTCTGTTTTAAATCCAGAATGCTGTTCCAGAATGCCCAGGAAATCCTTAGCTAGTTAAGGGGGATTCAAGGTTGATGTGTGTTGGGTGCGGGAGGTGGATGGTAGTGGTGGTATTTCCATTTATAAAAGATGAGGTTTAGAACACATAGATAGAGAAATTATACTCAATTAAGCTATATTGTTTCAGAAAAGGAATTCTTGTGACCTGTATCAGATTATTAAGTGCATTACGATATGAAGATAGGGTCTGCTTCCCTTCCTTGCACTGTCTTCCCCATACCACAAGCAGATGTAATTTATGGAACAATTTATTGCATTTATGGAAGGATTACACTGAAAGTTTGCACTATTAAAAACTCAATACACACAGAAACACAATTACTTTTGACAAGAAATCTTACATTAGTGAAGAGATGAATTAAATAATATTTTTATAACCTTTATTTAAAACCATCAATATCAACAGAAGCATCCATAATTTCATTGCTTTAAGTGAGACCTTGGGCCTTAAATCAGATAAAGATTTACCATTTTTTGTTTAGTATACTATCTTTGTTTTTCAAGCAGTTGACCATTACAGCAAGCTATCATTGTGTCCTCTTTGCTGTATTGTACAATATACGTTTTAAAGGAAGCACACCTTCATTGTAATTGGCTTTGTGGATCTGAAAGAAAACCTATACTCACTTTAGCCACTGAACACTGAAGAGTCCATCTACCATTGAATATCAGAAGCTAAGTAATATAGTACTTTTAACAACACAGAGAATCATGCTTAAGGAAATATTTGCCCTCTAACATAGATTGAAAATTAAGGAAAACTCATCATTATTTGCATGCATTTTAATTCTTTTCCTGAATAGGAACTATGGTTGTGTTTTACAGTTCTGTTTTCCAGTCCAGGTTATTCTATTAATAAGTAATTTTATGGAAAAATACTCTTTCTCAGCCAAAGAACAAGCTTTAGCAATATTTAATCTTTCTTAAATAAGCCTGTAATTCTGTTAATGCTTGGATTGCATATCAGAAGAAAGTTTTTCTAGGTGGTCCTTGAGATTTCTAGGTTGAAATTATGCAATATGAGAAATAAAGCAGGATATATATTTTTTTAAATCAATTTTATCTATTTTAGAACTCTAGCTCAGTCTTCTATCTTTTTTACAATGCCATTTTTTCTTATCTATTACCTTCGGCATTCTCACCCTGAATGACTTGATTATATTAATTAGCTGCTACTTTAAAAGAAAGCCACATAAAGTTATATAACTTCTCATTTTTCATTATTCTTCAGTAAAATGAAAAACATAGTTGTTTATTTACTCATGAATCGAGATAAATTTTGGCAATTTCAGACTGACAGGTGACATTTTCAAAAACATATGAGTGACTGAAGAGTTAGACTGTGCTGGCTCCTGTTGCCTTGGGTCAGAAAATAATAAGTAGAAATTACACTCACGGTATGTATTTTTCTGATTATGTTTCTGACCTGACTCTGGCATAAGACATATTAACATAACTGGTGTACTTGAGAACAAAAGCAGGTTTACCCACTTTTTGTTTGGGTAATACCATGTTTACCTGGTTTCTATATACAGTGAACAAGAGTTTACCATTCTTCAATTTGCTAACTCACTAGCTACTCTTAATTATGTTAGTGGCCAGTGGGTATTCAACAAATTCTGTCCCAGAGACCACATACAGTTACCCTTTATTTCTATCAGCACCTACTGTGTGTCAAAAATGGAAGAATATGGTTCTCCTGAGTCAGGAGATCTCCTGGGGATTCATCTCTAGAAGCAGTATTCTTCATTGCTTAGTCAAGCTTGATTCAACTCCTTACCTGCCCTGATGTTGTGGTTTAACCTCAGTCGGCAACTAAGAACCACACAGCTGCTTGCTTACTCCCCCACAGATGGTATGGGGGAGAGAATCAGAAGGGTAAATGTGAGAAAACCTGTGCTCTGTGATAAAGACCGTTTAATAGGTACAGCAAAAGCTGCATGCACAAGCAAAGCAAACCAAGGAATTAATTCACTCCTTCCCATCAGCAGGCACGTGTTCAGCCATCTCCAGGACAGCAGGGCTCCATCATGTGTAACGGTTACTTGGGAAGAGAAATGCCATCACTCCGAACATCACCCCGCCCTTCCTTTCTTCTTCCCCAACTTTATATGCTGAGCATAACGTCGTATGGTATGGAATATCTCTTTGGTCAGCTGGGGACAACTGTCCCAGCTGTGTCCCCTCCCAACTCCTTGTGCACCCCCACCCCACTCGCTGGTGGGGTGGTGTGAGAAGCAGAAAAGGCTTTGACTCTCTGTAAGCACTGCTCAGCAGTAATGAAAACATCTCTGCATTACCAACACTGTTTTCAGGACAAATCCAAAACACAGTATTATACCAGCTACTATGAAGAAAATTAACTCTATCTCAGCCAAAGCCAGTGCACTTGACAACAGAAAAAGGTAAATTACAATGGAGGATCTAACCTGTAGCTGAAATTCCTAATACAGCACTGAGTTCTGTCCTATGGGAAAATAATGCATATCAGATGTTAATTGCCATCAAGTCTGAGTTTCTGAGCACTACTTTGCATATCTTAAGATGCAAAAAAAAAGCATATAATCATCTTACAGGAAAGTCCACTTAAATATGTAAGTAGTAAGTACATATATACATAAACTAATAATATTAACACTTCTTTTTTCTTTAGAGTCTTTGTATTGATGTAGTTACATGGAGGTCGCAAGTAGCACATGAAAATTTTCCTCAGTTTATGACTTGGAATGGAGTTATTAAAAATGCTACTCTTATATTTATTTCTGAATCAAAGTACCCAAAAATCCTTTACTTATTGATATTTCCAAAATATGCAGTTGCATCCTTACACAAGAATGTAAAGGTAATTGAAGAAGCAAGCATGAAAGGACAAAACATTGTCCCTCTGTGATGGATGCACTCAACTCCTTAACCAAGCTAGCGGTAGTTTGGTGCCAGCTCCAAAGGAGGTAAAGGTCTAAGCCATAACATCCAAGAACTTACCTAGTTCAAATCTGTTCTTTGAAAACCCACAAAGAAACAGTGAGACAGTAAGCATTGATGCATATGAGCTTGGAACACCAATCATGCAGTTGCCATGTGAATAGCAGGTGGCTTTTCCAAAATTCATATACTAAGGAACAAAGAAAGTTGTGGGTACAAGGAGTCTCATGCATGACTTTCCCATCACATTTAACTTGACTACAAGCCAAACACTTTATTTCATAAATATGACAGCTTAAGTGGGCTTTCTTTGAGCTCTCCCTGCTAAGCATCTGACTGCGTGGTGGTGATCATCCATTGAGCTGGAACACCTCTCAAGTTTGCTCATTGAGACAGAGACACTGCTTACAAACTGCAGATCTTTCGTAAGTGACTGATATCATGTGTAACCTTGTATTACAGTGCTCTAAGATTCTGTATTAGTAACTTTGATTTTTTCTTGTTAACTTTGATTCTGTCTTGGTAGTTTTGAATTATTGTTATATTGTTTGTGAAATATGTAAGAGTGAACCTTGCCATTGAACTTTTAGCAAGTCACACTTTTACAACATAATATTTCAATAAAACTACTTTTACTGATACTTTTGGTGATGCTTCTTTAAGCGGTCTAAATCACCCATTGCGACACCCTCATACATGATTGTAGAGGTTTTTGTTTTTTAGTCCTTGTATTTAAGCATATTTTCTCTCACCATTACGAGCCATAATGATAGATGTTGATTGTTTAACAACCCCTTGCTACCACAAATTAGACTCAGAAGTGGGAAAAGATTAAACTATTTGGCTCTTTGTTTGTTGTGTTTTGTTGGAAGAACAACTGTTCTCCCAAGTTACACTGATTTAAATTTTTAGAGCAGGGTGCCAGATATTTATTCACTCCTGGCATCTACTCTCAATGTATAAGTTCAGGCAATGGTCAGTGGAGAGATCCTATGCTATATCATACTTTGATATAAATTCTCACAAAGCCTAGACTTTCCTTGCAAGCTGGGTGATAATACTATGTTCCTCTCTTACTTTTAACTCTGCCAAAACCCAGCATCTGTTCCCATATAAGGTGTTGACAGTTGAAGCATTTTTCCATTGTGCTGTAACTTTGCTGAGACCCGACATCTGCTCACAAATAGAGGTGTTGTCAGTTTGAGCTCTAGCACTTTCTCTTTGTGCATCAACTCTGTGGAAATCTGGCATCTGCTCACACATGCAAGTTTTGACAGCATAAACTGCAGTCTAACACTAAGTTACTCCAATGTAGGGTAACACATGTAGTCATAGTTTTGAAGGGAGACTACTTCCTCATGACATCAAATCCTGAGTGATTGGAAGACAAAGTAGGTATAGGACTTGGAGCATTTTTCATGCAGCAAAAGTATTCACAGGATTAACATATTGTGTCAATGAACTATAAGGAGACTTTTTCCTTCATACTTCATACCAGGAAAAAAATAACCAGCACTCCAAAATCTCATGTCATATCTTTTGTCCACAACCCAGGCAGTTGTAGTCTGAGTGTTTAAAACTTGATTAAGATCATTCTTGTTCTTCATTATGCTGATCGGCTGAACAGCAGGATTACTGTGATCTTGTTTCTTGTTGGAATTTATCTTGAATCTTCAGTCATATTTAAGGTCTTAGTAACCTTTCCTGTACATTTTAAAGACATAGGAAAAAAAG
Organism: Steatornis caripensis; assembly: GCA_013398225.1. Classification (NCBI taxonomy): domain Eukaryota; kingdom Metazoa; phylum Chordata; class Aves; order Caprimulgiformes; family Steatornithidae; genus Steatornis; species Steatornis caripensis. Next base: position 117,072 of record VZSC01007937.1, read on the forward strand.
ATAACTGTGCCAGGGAGTCAGAACTGACAAGACATGTTATTTATTATTATATGAAGCACATCAGAAAAAAAAAGATGTCAGGTGACAGTATTTTCTTTTTTATTGTTGGGCATCAACAGAATATTTTAGATTAACCAAAGTAATCTCCTGTATGAGAAGCAGAATAAATTGTAGTTCAATAACATTAACATATATTTGTTCTGAACTCTGAAGTGAAAGTAGAGTTAAAGTCCCTATACTGTATTTTAGGATAAACAGAAAAAGACCAAGTAAATCACTTCTACCATATGTGTTTTGCTCAAGTAGAACAGCAGATTATGGTTTTTACAACTAATTCTGCAGAGATTTGTTTCTATACTGATGTTTACTATTAATTACGGAAAACAGTCTAAAAGGATTCTTAGATATCTTAGCAGTAGGATACTGAATATAAACAAAAAATACTAAGGAAATCTATATTTTTTCTTTAGATTACTTCATGTGAAACAAAATGACAAAGTGAAAGAGAAAATCAATCAGTTTTTAAGAAAGCAAACCAATTCTTTGTGTGACTTCATTATTTCATCAGGAAATAAGTAACATATTTGGAACACGATGTTTTTTAACTATGTCTTGCTGTAATTTCGGATTAAAAAAAGGTGCAACTACATTGTGCACATAAAAATGATGAAATTAATAAAAGTAAATAGATCAAACAGAACAAAAGAAGAAAACAACCTCCTCCCGAAAACTAAAGCTTTAATATATACAAAATTAAGCATAGACATTCTTGTATAGACAGATTTTGACTTAAACCTGGGACTGTTCTATTTGTATTTTCCACTTGTGAATTAGTATTATACTGTAAATGAGAACAGAAAACATCAGATAAATAAGTACTGGTTACGGACATTAAATATGGCGTGCTTTGGAAGGTTTATAATAGGTAGTTTTTTAAAGGGATAATACTATTTGATCTGGACTAGTTTCACAATCTTTGTGATGCAGCATGTGCAAATAAATGACAAAGTTATACATTGGAATTTTGCTGCTGTAAGTTATATTTTATTCTTCTAATACACTTGCCTACAGAACTATATCTGTAGCTATGCATATATGTATACACATACATGTATATTTATTTCCTATGCAGATGATATACGTATACATACACGGGTGTATGATTCTAAAGAGTTTCTATTTTTAGAACTCTGTAAGTTTTTGCATATGATTTTGTAAACACAAAACCATGTAAGACTGCTTCCACCATGTTTTTTCATCTGCACATGTTGCACTGGGTAGTTAAGAGAGGTCAAGACGGAACCATTTCGTTTCAACCAGGAAATCTGTGCCTCTTTCATTGCTGTAATTTCAATCTGTGTCTTGCATCAGACAGTGGTTGTTAACTGCTACACATAGAGAGATGATTCAAGTAGTGTCTAGCCAGCCACTGAAGAGTTGGATGATTGCCTGCAGACTAAGATTCAGTGCTCAGAATCTGCCCCTTTAAATAGGAAAGAAAATAGAAATCCTCTGGAGCTCATGCTAAAGAAGATACTAAGCAGCCATACAGACACTTGTCAGTTTTGAATGCTATTCTTAAGGTTTGCTGCATCCTGAAATTATACAGAAGCATAAGCTAGAGCATAAGAGTTTTTGCATGTTCACCATACCTCTTACCTTGCTAAATGAGTTAAGAGATTCAGAGCTTAAGTGAGACGTTTTGGTGGCTAAGCCACATCTTGCCTTCATCCTTTGCATCTCTAGCATTTCACTGTCACCACAAATCTCTGCCCCAGCTACTTATTGTATGTCACAGAATCATAGGATAATTCAAGTTGGAAGAAAACTGAGGAGATTATGTATTAAAACCTGCTGCCCAAAGCAGTGTTGAGTAGTTTTACTCCTATTCATCATATCACAGAGGCATTCATCCTTGCTATAGGTCTGAACATTTATTTCAAAACAAAAATCACACTCATTTTATAAAACTCTGCAAATTTAGCTTTTAAAGACATAATTCTGATGAACAGCATAACACCACAGAACATGTATTTTTGGAGACGGTCTCTAAAGCCACAGACAAACCACAAGTAAGTTTTTCCAAACTACTTCATTGAATTAAGCGCTTAATTTCTACTCATTTAAGTCTAACCAAATGACATCTTAAAGCAAAAGACATTTTGATTATTTATGAAAATAGAACAAGTCTTTGAACTTAACTAAGTTAATTGTTAAATAAAATCAGCCACAACATCAAGACCCACAACTCACAAAGTTGAAGCACAGAGCATTTTAGGAAGATTATAAGAAAAGAGCATGTTCCTGACGTGGGCGGTTCTCTGTACTTATATTCCATTAATTCTGGCTCATTTAAGGTTTTGTTCTTAGTTTGCCTCTGTTTTGAGGGGAAGTTTCTGTCTCTGTTTTCAATAAGGACTCTGTTCAGCTTTTTCAACATAGCTACTTTCAGTTTGGTATAAGAGAAGAATGCTATCATCATATTTTTAAAAATGAATGCAAATGTCTCAAAAACTAAACAGCTATGGCTAACTGCTCCTTGCCCTTCACTTGAAAGTAAACTAGTCCTATGGAATAACCAACTGCAATCACTTCCTCTCCAAGTCTAAGATCACAAACCTGGTCTTTTGGCTTTGTACAAAAGTACCTCTGTGGGCTGAAAGTGACCTGAAGATAGCTGACACTCTTCGTAGAGCTGCCAGGCTGGCTGACAGCGTTGCCTCATTTGACCTGATGCATATATTTAGAGTCACTGTGCAGGGACATTTCAGAAAGGGAGGAAAACTATTAGTCTTCTAGTAAAGATTGTATTTGAGATTGTAGTAATATATGAGTTTTTCTTTATTTCTAGGAAATAGGAAATCCTATCACAAAGCATCTCAAAAAACACAGTCTAAAATCTAAAGATATTTTTAACAGAATAAGGTTTTAGAGCTCACAGGACTGCATGCTCCATGTTACATTTTTCAGTTTCATTAATATACTTCTAAATGTCCTATCCGGTGACATTCTCATTACCAGTTTAAGGAAATTCCTACACTTGTAGAAAAATCACGCTTCACTACTACTGAGAGGGACCTGTAGCCTGTGGAGGACCCCATGCCAGGGGAGGTGCCTGCTACTGAAGCAGTCCATGACTCTGTGGGCAGCCCGTGCTGGGTCAGTGCATTCCTGAGGGACTGGACCGCATGGGAAGGACTTATGTCAGAGGGGTTCGTGATCGACTGTTTGCTGTGGAAGAGACCCTGTGCTGGAACAGGGGAAGTGTGAGAGGAGCCCTGCCCGTCTGAGGAGGAAGGAACGGCAGAGACAATCTTTAGTGAACTGACTGCACCCCCCATTCCTGTCTCCCTGCGCTGCTGAGAGGGGGAGGAAATAAAAACATTGAGAGCAAGGTGACTCAAGCCCGGGGAGGAGGAAGGGGTAGGGGAAAGGGTTTGTTTTTAAGATCTGTCTTTTCATGTCTCCTAATCCTACTCTGTTTTGATTGATAACCAATTAAATTGAATTTATTTTCACCAAGATGAGTTTTTGCCTGTGTCTATAATTAGTGAGTGAAACCTCTCTGTCCTTGTCTTGACCTGTAAGCTTTTTGTTACATTTTCTCCTCATGTCACCAGGAAGGGAGGAGTGAGCGAGTGGCCACGTGGTTCTTTGTTGCTGGCTGGGCCCAAACCAGGACAAAGATGTAGGCTTCTTATTGATCTGTCAGTCTCAGGACCTTTGTGACACTTCCTTGGCATGATTTTAGGTGTTGTCTTTTTAACAGCTGGCTAATGGTCAAGTTATTATTGCCTAATCTAACGGACTTGCTAAAGCTCTATGAATACAATATATGCTAAAGATCTGACAAATTTAGGTAGCCATTACAAAACTAACAACAGCCCTTTATATCAACTGAGCTTGGAAAAGGTTAAAGTACAACTTTCAAACTTCAGCTGGGAATCAGGAACAAGGAAGTACACTGTGATAAGGAAACATAAAACTAAAAAGACCCCAAGACTGAGGAGGAAGGAGGCCCCATCAACAGCTTTAAATTTCTCCTTCTGAAGTATATGGTACCCTGCTGACTATTTGGACATCTTACCACTTCTCTGCTTAAAGAAGACTGATGCTGCTGACCTCAGGCCTCAGAAGGACAATGGATGCGTGAGTCCAACATCAAAGAGGGACAGAGAACAAGAAATTAATTTGTATAAACATTTTAAGGGTATTATTGATGAAAATTTTACATATTGATTTGGGCCATGAGTATTATTGTAACTAGACCAACTGTTGCATTTTGATGGGATTGCTAACTTTTTTGACTAGACAAATTCTTGGCTCCATATATATATGGTGCGCCTTCTACCCATAGCAAGATTGTAAGCACGATATCACCTTTGTCCAGTATGTCTGGCCATCAGTGGAAGACTAAAGGAATTTTGTAGTATTTTTTATTATTCTAAAAGAAAATAGGTGCAATAAACTTTTGGGGATTTGGTCTAGAAAGGATATTTCAAAAGCAGATACATTTTTTTTTTTGTCTAAGTAACGTAATTTTTTTTTTCCTATAAAAATTATTAGAAATTTTAAAAGTCAGACCTATAATTTTTTTTCAAACTCCCTTTTTCACATTTGGAAATAATGTCTCAACATTGTCACATAAATTTATTTCACCAATAGAATTACATAGCTTAAATATATATTTATACACATCTAGGTAGGCACCCTTTATAGAAAAGTTGCTTTTGACTTTTTTTTTTCATGAAGATACACAGGGATCTGCTTGACATGAGAATTTGCTGTGTTCAAATTTATAAGCTACAGAGATATAAGATGGTAATGCCTATGGATGGAGGTTGTTCCTTGGAAGAATATCTCATTTTTTTGTAGACATGGGAAGTCATATGTAAAATAAGACAGCTAAACACATCAAGAAAAGATTGAGTAATTGTTACATCAGTGAAAACTGTCTGAGGACTTGGATTTGATTTGCTGGTTTCCTATATGATGGTTTCTTATGTTCAGGTTTGTTATATGATGTTAGCACTTAAAACTTTACTCAGTTTTCTAACATGTTAATGGTGAAATCTTTGACTGTTGAATTCATAGAATCATAGAATCATAGAATGGTAGGGGTTGCAAGGGACCTCTAGAGATCATCTAGTCCAACCCCCTGCTAAAGCAGGTTAGCCTAGAGCAGGTTGCACAGGAATGCATCCAGGCGGGTTTTGAATATCTCCAGAGAAGGAGACTCCACAACCTCCCTGGGCAGCCTGTTCCAGTGTTCTGTTACCCTCACAGTAAAGAAGTTCCTCCTCATGTTCAGGTGGAACT
>VZSC01007937.1:124410-145173 GCA_013398225.1 Steatornis caripensis
TAGCTTTCTTGAAGTCCAGGGTTCTAATCTTACTTGTAGCCCTGCTTCTTCCACGCTGGATCCTGAACTCCACCATCTCGTGGTCACTGCAGCCAAGGCTGCCCCCAACCTTCACACCTCCAACCAGTCCTTCTCTGTTTGTTAGTATCAGGTCCAGGATCGCTCCTCTCCTCGTTGGCTCCTCCACCACCTGCGTTAAAAAATTCGAGACACTGAGATCTGACAATCAAAACTTTCTAGCTTTCCTGCCTCTAATTTGAGCTGTTGGGAGATTTGAAACATATACTTAGTGGCACTAGTCTAGGAAAGCAACTCACACACATGCAAAATTAGTGTATGCTTTTCACCATAATTTTGCTGTAACTCATATCTGAGCTGTAAAATGGGAATAATTACATTATCTTATTTTGGAAATGTATTGTAAAAATAAAGTCATTCTAGTGGTAGACATTTAGAAAAAAATATCTGTACTCACAGCAGAGTATAAATAGTTTATGTCAGCAAATAAAGAAGCATGCACCACATGAGAAGGAAACAAATAGTTTCTTTATAAGTTGGCATCATCAGTTTTGTTGACTCAGTGACTCAGAGGTAGGGTCGTAGCACAGGAAAAATTAGCAAGGGCTCATGTAATGAGATACTGTAACACACTTAGATCATACTGAAGAACTAACTGTCACAGCAGTGTCGGCTGGCATCTCCCTGGGGACCAGGAACCAGAACCAGAAGAGGCCCTCCAGGCGAAGCAGGGCTGGGCCTTGCAGCCAGGCCTGTCCCCCTGCCCCAGCTCAGGGCAGCCATGGCAGCCCTAGCCCCACTATCACTGACTTCCTTTGGGCTGAGGACAGGCTGAGACTGGGTTGCGATGTGGGCCTGCAGGTAGGCCCAGCTCGACAGGCAGGCTGAACAGGGCCTGTAAGGTCTGGTGGTGCCTCCAATAAGATGACACAAAGAACATACAAGCTGGTTTTTTTGCTGATATGAATGATTGACTTATCAAACAGTATTATTATGTTATCATATCGTGTTCTGTGTCATAAATCCATGACTTTTGTATAAAGTAAATTATATTAGTCACTCACTGTTCTAATTATGTGGACATCTTCATTACTCTGCACTGAGGTATTCTTCAGAGAAAGAAACCATATCCTTTCCCAGCTGCCCAGCCTCCTTTGTGCTCTGAAATAAGATTGCATCTTAGTAAGTTTGGTGAACTGTTAAAAATCAAACTAATTTTTATTTTTGAACCTTCCTGAATTCTGTCAGCATTTTACTGTTTCCCCTCTTCCATACAGATCACAGTCTTCTTTTCTGAAATCCTTGAAACATTCAGAATATTAGATTAGACTCTATTTATTTCCTTGTCTTTACTATCAGCTTGTGTTCAGATTCCTATCAGCAGTATGTTATGTGTTTTATTTTCTCACCTATTTTTCAAATGAATCCCTTCTTGAGCTGTTCTCTGCTTTTTATACATCATTCCATTTATTCTTGTACATCCTGTATATTTTCAGTCTCCAGTTTCCTGAAATATTAAATCTGCTTTCATGTAATGTATTACAGCTTCTGCATTTTTAGTTCTTTTTTTTTTCCACAGTTAATTTTTGTGGATTCTTTTCTTGCAAAATTGTATTCCAAATAACATGGGTATTTCTTGAGTATTTTTCCTTATTTTTATCTTTTACTTTATACTTTTATGTCTTTTCATTTCAGAGAGGTTTACATAATATATTTTGTGTCCTCTGAATCTGTATCCTTTATTATCATACTTGATTAAATTATTTGCATTTTTTCAAATTTGCCATGGCATCTCTTCTACACTTCTCTGTAATTTTGATTGGAGACAGGATGAACTGCGTAAAGTATTTTTTGTTGCTGTGTTTACTGTTAGCAAAGCTGTTGTCACGGTTTAAAGCTGGGCTGACTATTAAACAGACTACAGATGCTCTTTGTTAACACCCTCCCTCCCCAAAGTTGGGGGGGGGGAGGAGAAAAAGGAAAGAAACTTATGGATTGGAAAAGTTAAAACAGCTTTAATCGAACTACAATAATAATGTATAATAATAATAGGAAAAATGATAATGAAATATATACAAATATGTACAAAACCATTATCGAGCTCCCCCCCAACCTGATGACAGATACATCACCTGGACGCTGCAGGGCAGGCCATGGGAAAGTCCCAGACTGTACTCAGCAGCAGCAGGTAGGAGCTGGATTCAGGAATGAACGGATCAGGATCGAAGGCAGAAGAATCGGACAGAGTCCTCCTCAGACGCCGGCTATGGAAGAAGAAAGCGTGACCCTTGTGATCAGCTTTATACTGAGTATGACGCATATGGGATGGAATACTCCCTTTGGTCAGTTTTGGGTCACCTGTCTGACCCGCTGCTCCCCACTGGAGGGTCACAGGTGTGACCACTTTTCTGCTGTTTCATTTCTGGCGCATAACAATGTTAGCAGAAGCAAGCATTGACCTTGGTCTCCATAGGGATAACTATAAGCAAGAGCCTTACTGCATACCACACCTACTGATGTTCCAGCACCAACTATAAACACGGAGCCTTTACACTGCTAGAAGCAGCTACTGTCTGGAAAAACATGCAGTTAATTTCAGAGAGTGCAGCTTCTCAGAAGAGACTTAACTAAAAAGCAGAGTTACTGAAAGAAAATCGGTTCTGTCCTAGCCCAAGCCAGGACAGCTGTATAAGAGGAATGTCTTCTCCAATGTAGGATATCTGCTTCAACTTATGTAAGTATTTCAAATTCCATACTATTTCTTGAGGCTTGGCTTTCTTGGAATACGGTCTTATTTCCCTGCTAATAAATTACACATCATTTTTCCAGTCTTGAGTTTGTATCTCTGCTGGTACCACTACTCATTTAGTCTACAAAAATCTCTCAGCCATGAGTTCTGGCTTGCAGAGAGCTTGCTCAGAGTCTGGATAATAAGTAATGACATACAATTTACATTTTGATTGAAGGATCCAGCTCAATACACTCCCATGTGCATACCAATTGGTATGATCTGGCAGGAAAGCTGGTCAGTGTTTCATCTCTTTTTGTCTACCTTGCCTGAAGACAAATGTTTCATAAACCGTATTATTTCCTAGATAGAAAAGGTCAGCTGGAATACTAAGGACATTTTCAAGGACATCTTAATCTCTGCCACTTCTTATTGTTAGTCAGTGAATCACATGTCTTCTACATCACTGCCCATGCAGTGCAGATGAAAAGCAACTTGTAATGTACTTTTGCTTTTTAGGGCATCCAACATTTATGTGCTTCTTCATTTCAAACACTGTTGAACAACATCTCTGTCCTAGTGAGAAAGTCATGCTTGAAATAGAGCTATTGCAAATATCAGATTGCTTTATGTCTCTTTTTGTTCTCGTCGTGCCTCTAAATTTTTCTTCCTCAGCCTTTATTTCACAGTAATATGTTGAAAATTTGTTCTCACTGAATTGTTATGATTTTGTTTCTGAAGATTTTATGACCTACTCTCTTTTACTTAGTGTTAAATGACTTGAATCTGTGTATTAATGACCACATCAAAGTGAACAGAAGATGTATATTATTAGATGGTTGCCCTTTGAAAAGGCACCTGTGAAGATGTATCTGCTAACAACTGTAGCCTCACAACAGTAAGATAAAAGGTCTTCTTGTAATCAGTTAGCTTATTCTCTTGGGTGCCACATTGATGATTATTTTGAGGTCGTGTTTCATTGCACTATGTATACTTAATTTTTCATAATTTTTATTTTCTTTGATAATTTTTTATTTTTTCTTTCATAACTGAAAATGAAGATCATTGTATTAGTGATAACAATTTATGGAGAAAAGTGCATTATAACACCTTGTAGCTTATGAATGTTAATGTTGGATTCAGTGAGGCATGAGGCATCCAAGATTAGAGGAAATGGCCTCAAGTTGCACCCAGGCAGGTTTAGATTGGGTATTAGGAAAAAATTATTCACTGAAAGTGTTATCAAGCATTGGAACAGGCTGCCCAGGGAAGTGATTGAGTCACCATCCCTGGAGGTATTTAAAAGACATGTAGCTGTGGCGCTTAGGAAACTGGTTTAGTGGTAGACTTGCCAGTGTTAAGCTTACGGTTGGACTCTATCTTAAAGGACTTTTCCATCCTAAATGATTCTATAATTCTATGTTTCTTGGTTACACTGTTGGTTGGATAAAGAGTTTTCAGGAACAAAGATCACAGATGTATGCATATTGCCTTGTTAGGAGATACCTTGGTATAAGACTTTTTACTACGTATATTTTGGTAGCAGAGTATGTTTACATAGTTTACTATTCTTCATCTTCTGACATTACCATTTGTGTACAGATTATAAGAAATAGTGCAAGATGGTTGTTCAACGGTCTCCATACAATTTTCTAAGCATTTTAAGGGAGGTAAAAAATAAATTGGATTGTTTCTTTCAGAGTAAATGTATCTTAATTACACCTTACTCAACAGAACTGTCTCTGATGTTTATAATGAAGAAAATCTACTGACTTCATTGACTATAAAATAGTATCTGAACACTTTCTGTCAGAACTGCAGAGTCAGAAGGTGTAAAGCTGGTATGGTTGGATTCCATTTCTCTTTGTGCATTAACAACATTATTGTGAATGCCACAAAATGAAAGATAAGATAGTAGTGATAGCTAATAAGTTAACTAAAATCTTACTTTATTAGGTGGTGATGATATTTTATCTGGCAGAGATTTATCTGGAACAGAATATGTGCCTTCTACTCAAGTTATTTGATAGGAATATACCATCTCCTCGCTCTTCAATTTTGGCTGTCAAGTATAGGGAAACCACAATCCTTTTCCCACTCCAACTGCTGTTGTGTCCTCAGGTTTTCTCTCCTTTTCTCTAAAGAACTTAGACTGTGGAAATATGGATGCCTGCAGCTCTGTGGCTGGCATGTTTACTCTGCAGTTCCTGACCCCATCCTGACCCAAACAGCCAGAACATTAAGAGGAGCTTACGTGTCCTAAGCTATAGTCATCACTCTATACACCAAACATCAAGAATTCCACTGCAACAGTGACAGTGCTTGTCCTCGCCACAGAGGAAGTAACAATTTTGGATGATTACCTACATTGGGTAATTCTTACATTGGTACAATAAATTTTTTAAACCTCACATCCCACAATCCCTTGGCTGATGAACAAAAAATGAAATACCTTTCCCTTACAAGGCTGATCTGAAAAGGGGGGTAAAAATCTTCTTAAGCTTAAAATATGACTAACATGAATGACAAAAATAAAGTGCCTGAACACTACGTAGCTTTAGTCACAAAGATATTCTGGGCTTTGGAAGAATAAAAATGCATATCTACATGATGTTACAAAGCTTATTGGAGGAGAGACATAAACTTGCATTTCCTATAGGTTCCCTGAGCAGTGAGATGAGTAATTTTTTCTCATTCTGTAACTTTTAAATTATTTATGTTATGAAAAGATACACTGAAAAAATACCCTACTATGAGTACTTCTCTTGATGGAAAATAGAGCACTGTGTCTGAAGTCAAATACTGCACAGCATCAGACAGAGTGATAATTTTGAACTAAGTTTCTTGAATCCTCAGCAAAATATTAGACAATTAGCACACTGGGTATCCCAAATGAATAAAGAAGTGCAGCCGGCCACATGCTAGTGCCTGTCTCTATGTCAGCTCACGATTTGCTCCACTTCCTTTACATTTCAGTACTGTCCAACTTGGTTATGTTCCTGCTTGACTAGGGAATCCCATTTTAATCTTCCAAATCTTCTGTGCAATGCATAGGAAAAAACTGTAGAAAGGTGAAGATTCTAGGGACTGGTTAGGAAAAATATCTTCCCTTTTTTGGGGGAAGAAAGAGGGAACAAGATCTTTAATTCTTTTTGCTGAATCTTTCTGAAAAGTGATAGTGCTTTCAGAAAGAAAAAAAAGTAAAAATGCAACTTATTTTTTTCCTGTCTTGTATATTTAATTTATTTCAGTAAGTATTAATTTTTACACAAAAAATACTGTACTAGCAGTATTTCTGCAGCTACTACACAAATACCGAATATTATTCGTTAAGTTACTTAAGAAAGTCAGCTTGAAATAAAGCTTTTAGTCAGAGTAGTATCAACAAGAAGTTGAGAGGGAGCACAGCTGGGACAGCTGATCCCAAACGCCCAAAGGGGTATTCCATACCATATGATGTCATGCTCAGCATACAAAGCTGAGGGAAGAAGGAGGAAGAGGGGGACATTTGGAGTAATGGTGTTTGTCTTCCCAAGTAACTGTTACACGTGATGGAGCGTCACTTTCCTAGAGATGGCTGAACACCTGCCTGCCAATGGGAATGAGTGAATTAATTCCTTGGTTTGCTTTGCTTGTTCATGCAGGTTTTGCTTTCCCTATTAAACTGTCTTTATCTCAGCCCATGAGTTTTCTCATGTTTGCTCTTCTGATTCTCTCTCTCATCCCACCGGGGGGAGTGAGCAAGAGAGTGAGCAAGAGGCTGTGTGGTGCTTAGTTGCTGGCTGGGGACACAACATATGCCTTACTCAGAGAATCTGAGCTTACTGTATTTCAAACATTACCTTCCTGAAGCTTATATTCCAAAAAAGGCTGGTGTCAGAGCTTGCTAACCTTTCCAGAATGTATAGAAGTCTTGCAGAATCGCTTGTTTCATTTCAGGTGTCTGGCTGACTTAGAAACCTGTTAAGTTGTGACACTCTCAGAAAAAAGTCAGTAAGACTAACATTTACAACGTGATTAAAGTGCATAAGCACACTTTAGGGGGACCATAGGTATTTTACTAAAACACAATGGTTTGAAAAATATATCACTTAGTTGCTTAAGCACCTCCTCTTTTGCAAGTCTCATGACTTTCACCAAAATATATTACATGGTTTTCAAAGCACTACTATAATGAGTCACTAGTTTAATATAATATAATATAATATAATATAATATAATATAATATAATATTTTATATATATATAATATATATAATATTATATAATAGTGCAGAGTGGTGCCACCATCCATAAAAGAGGAAGATCTGTGATTCATTCATTTCTTATGTTTTCTGTTGGCTTGTATGCCTATTTGTGACGGATCAATTATGACCCTACAATGGAATAAAATTCAGAGATGTTGGGCAAGGGCAATGTGCTCATGAAGCTTAGGGAAGAACGGGTGGAGTGACTGACCACTCCTGATGCAAAGAAAGACAGTCTTACTACAAAGGAAACTAGAGGATGTCCTTTATTATATATAAATAGCTATATGATTTGATAGGAACATCTGGTTGTGTAAAGTGTTTGACCCTGAATTAATCAAAAGAGTGCAAATGTCTTCCTGACTCAGCAAGCATGGGATCAGAGGTGGAGAGTGTATGTGTCTCAACTTGTCATAAAGTTTAAAAAACAGTCAACAAAAAGAACTTGAAGAGAGATGGCTTCAAGCCATGTATTCATTTCCTGAGATGGGGAACATCCAGCATCATGACAGTGAGCATACTATAAAAATCAGTACTGAGAATGACATTTGTATTGCAACTGGTATACTCTGCTAAATGTAATTTTTAGTTGCATTGTGATTTAAGTACATTGCTGTATCACTTTGCTAAATCAAAATCCTGTGTGATGTCAAATAACTTGAAAGAAATAAATTTAGTATTAAAAATTAAACCATCCGCATTAAACTCTCCACCCTCTTGTTCTAAAAGAACTTGGCAATATTCTGAACAACCATCTTCTTGGAATTTTCTTCTGAATTGTCTTCATAAGATGCCTATGGAGTCCAACATTATGAACTCCAGTCCCAGAAAGAGATCACGAAATTCTGCTCACTGAAATGCTTATCATGGCACAAAGTAGGTTTCTGTAAGACCCTGAGACTAAAAGCCTGTGTCAGTTCTCATATCAGAAAGTTAAAGCAGTCAAGTTAAACCACTGAAATTCCATAGATCTGAAATATATAGCTGTTTTGCCAACCTCACATTTTTAATTTATCTCAAATAAGCTAGAGCATCTCCTAAAGCCTTAGGTTCTGAAGCAATTTCTCTGTGTGAGATCAGCTTTCATTTTTAAAAATAAACTTCTAGTTCTATGATTAAGGAGAAAAGCTTGAGGCCACTAATACTGAAGCTTGAATACCCAGAAGGCAAATAAAAAGACCATAACATCTCCTAAACAATAATAATAATAATAACAATAATAATAATAATAATAATAACAACAACAACAACAACTTTTAAACCTGTCATGAGCTTTTCTATCTGCCCAATTACTTTCTGAATGTATGAAAACCGTCAACATCAAAGGTGACTTTTTGTTATGTTTACCATGATTAGCTCTTCCATGAATTATTTTATTTATATTAAAAAAATAATACTTGACTGCATTGACTTCATCCAGTACAAGAACAAATTCAAAATTTATCAAATAATATTCAACAGGTTTATGTGCCATCATTTTAGCAACTAAAAACCATGCCAAAATTGTGGACAAGAAGCTAGATCCCTGAATTTGTGAGGCTGTTGCTTCTGTGGGTATTTACATACCTCAGTAAGGCATAAAAAAAATCACGAACAGGATACTGAAATGAGAGTGGACAGTGAATGAAGAAGTGTAATTTGGATAGATGTATTCATCTTAGCTTTCATCCACTGATCAATGAGAGTAATTACTCTTTAATAATTTTACACCGTACTACAAGTTCACTGATAGTCCTAGGAATGTGTTCTGTTTACTACACTATATTGAAGTGTGTACCATGATGTCCTGGGTTTGGCTATGATAGAGTTAATTTTCACCAGAACGCTGCGGGGGGGATAGCCGACCCAAAGCAGCCAGGCAGGTATTCCATCCCACTGCCCTCACGCCCAGTCCATAGCCGGGGGACTGGCCGGGCAAGGTGCGGGAAGCAGCTGGGAAGGGCGCGGGGCGGCTCCGGTTCCCGTTCTGGGTGGTGAGCGCTTGTGCTGTGTATCACTCGTTTGTATTTTTCTCTTGTTAGCATTATAGTTGTTATTGTTACTGTTCTCTCTCTCTCTCTCTGCTGTTGCATTAAACTGTCCTTATCTCAACCCACAAGGGCCGCCCCTTTCTCTGCTGATTCTCCTCCCCGTCCTGGTGGGGGTGGGAGGGGGTGCAGTGAGCGAGCGGCTGCGTGGCTCTTTGTGGCCATCTGGGCTCAAACCAAGACAGTCCTTTTTGGCGCCCAGTGTGGGGCACGAAAGGGTTGAGATAACGGCAGATCTGACCAGAGCGTGTTAAACCAAAAGTTGTGATAAGCATTTGTTGTATTAGCGGAAGAGTCGCTGGTCAAAATGTTACTTTATTTGTTCATGTGGTGGTGTTCTGTATGTCCCTACCTGCACCATGCATTCCCCGTGGCAATGTTTATCACCTCGGGGGGAAAGACCAGGGCCATCATTCTGCTCTACTGGCTGATGTTGGCTTACAATGTGATTGCATCCCTGGCAATGCGTCTCGTCTGGTTTTTGTACCCGGTGTTGTTGTGGTGCCCTTGTCTCGGGCGCCTCCTTGCAGAACTGATCAGTAATTGCACCCAATCGATGGGAAAAGAGGAGGGGAATACTTTCGCCCACCCTTTCACCTCCTTTTCCTCCTTCAGGCTAACTACATCAGCTTTTGAGGATTTTGAATATCCTTGGGAAGTTCGAGACACCATGCTCTTGTTGTCAGTTCTCCTGCACTTAATTACCATTACAAAACCTTTCTTTAAAGATACTGCCCAGAGATATACCCCAGCCCCAGCATCGGGCGCGGTGGCTACCCCAGCCCCAGCATCAGGCACGGTGGCTACCCCAGCCCCTGCATTGGATGCTGTGGCAGCCCCAGCATCGAGCACTGTGGCTACCCCAGCCCCTGCATCGGGTGCTGTGGCAGCCCCAGCATTGAGCACTGTGGCTACCCCAGCCCCAGCATCGGGCGCTGTAGCAGCCCCAGCATCGAGCACTGTGGCTATCCCAGCCCCAGCATCGGGCACTGCAGTTGAACCAGAGGGCCAACCTGTGCCGGTATCAGTTGCCCCTATACAAAAGAAGAAGTATACAAAGAAATCAGCTCGCTTAGTGAGGGATGAAGGTGAACCAGGGCCATCACGAGAACAGGAGGAAGAGGCAGAACCAGAGATCATCACCCGATCTCTGTCCCTGAGTGAGCTGCGGGATATGCGAAAGGATTACAGCCGCCATCCAAGCGAGCATATTGTTACCTGGCTGCTCCGATGCTGGGATAGTGGGGCCGGTAGCTTGGAATTAGAGGGTAGGGAAGCCAAGCAGCTGGGATCCCTGTCTAGGGAAGCGGGCATTGACAAGGCGATTGGAAAAAAAGCACAAGCCCTCAGCCTCTGGAGGCGACTCTTATCAGGCATAAGGGAAAGGTACCCCTTCAAGGAAGATGTTACATGTCAACCAGGCAAGTGGACCACCATGGAGAAAGGGATTCAGTACCTGAGGGAATTAGCTGTGCTGGAGGTGATTTATAATGATGTGGATGACGAGCAGTCATCCGCAGATCCAGATGAAGTCCAGTGCACACAACCCATGTGGCGGAAGTTTTTACGGAGTGCACCACCATCGTATGCCAACTCATTGGCGGTAATGTCCTGGAAAGAAGGTGAGGGACGAACAGTGGATGAACTGGCTGGCCAACTCCGGCAATACGAAGGCAGTCTCTCTTCCTCCCTGCGGGCCTGTGTCTCAGCTGTGGAGAAACTGCCAGATCTGATAGCCGAGAAACTGTCCCAAGAGTTCCAGCGGTTTGAGAATAAGTTCAGTCCCCCACCTGTACGGACCCACATCTCAGCTATTAGGAACATGCGCCCCTCTGCTCGAGAGAGTGAACAGAGAAGGTACACACCACGGGCTACCCTGTGGTTTTATTTGCGTGATCATGGAGAGGACATGAGGAAGTGGGATGGACAACCTACGTCAACCCTGAAGGCACGAGTACACCAGTTGCAAGGAAAAACAACGACAAAAAAGGATTCTTCCTGGAAAAATGCTGCTCCAGTTTCCAGTGGGCATTTTCCCAGACAGACTAGAAGGGACGAGCTCACTTCTGATCCTCTTGAAGGAACTTCTGACTCTTTTCTGCAAACAGTGAGTAACAAATACCATGACCAGGCTTAGGGGGGCCCTGCCTCTAGCCAGGTGGAGGAAAGGGATAATCGGGTTTATTGGACTGTGTGGATTCGATGGCCTGGCACATCAGACCCACAGGAATATAAGGCTCTAGTGGATACGGGTGCACAATGTACTGTAATGCCATCGAGTCATGTAGGGGCAGAACCCATTTGTATTTCTGGAGTGACAGGGGGGTCCCAACAGCTGACTTTATTGGAGGCTGAAGTGAGCCTAACTGGGAATGAGTGGCATAAACACCCCATTGTGACTGGCCCAGAGGCCCCATGTATCCTTGGCATAGACTACCTTAGGAGAGGGTATTTCAAGGACCCAAAGGGGTACCGATGGGCCTTTGGGATAGCTGCCTTGGAGATGGAGGAGACCAGACAGCTGTCTACCTTGCCTGATCTCTCAGAGGACCCATCTGTTGTGGGCTTATTGAGAGTTGAAGATCAACAGGTGCCAACTGCCACCACAACAGTGCACCGGCGGCAGTATCGCACCAACCGAGATTCTCTGCTGCCTATCCATAAGCTGATTCGTCAACTGGAAAGTCAAGAAGTGATCAGCAAGACTCGCTCCCCCTTCAACAGTCCTATATGGCCAGTGCGAAAGTCCAATGGTGAGTGGAGATTAACGATAGACTATCGTGGCCTAAATGAAGTCACCCCCCCACTGAGTGCTGCTGTGCCGGACATGCTAGAGCTTCAATATGAATTGGAGTCAAAGGCAGCCAAGTGGTATGCCACGATTGATATTGCCAATGCATTTTTCTCGATCCCTTTGGCAGCAGAGTGCAGACAACAGTTTGCTTTCACTTGGAGAGGCACCCAGTACACCTGGAATCGACTGCCCCAGGGGTGGAAACATAGCCCCACCATTTGCCATGGACTGATCCAGGCTACACTGGAACAGGGCGAAGCTCCAGAACACCTGCAATACATTGATGACATCATTGTGTGGGGCAACACAGCAGCAGAGGTTTTTGAGAAAGGGAAGAAGATAATTCAAATCCTTCTGAAGGCTGGTTTCGCCATAAAACGAAGTAAGGTCAAGGGACCAGCACAGGAAATCCAGTTTTTAGGAATAAAATGGGAAGATGGGCATCGCCAGATCCCAATGGATGTGATCAACAAGATAACAGCTATGTCTCCACCAACTAATAAAAAGGACGTGCAGTCTTTCCTAGGTGTTGTGGGGTTTTGGAGAATGCACGTCCCAAATTACAGTCAGATTGTAAGCCCTCTCTATCAAGTGACCTGGAAGAGAAATGATTTTACATGGGGCCCATGGTTACCCACCTGCTCCACCATGGAGGACCCCACACTGAAGCAGGTAGACACACCTGAAGGAGGCTGTGACCCCATTGGAAGTCTTCACTGGAACAGACTGTTGGCAGGACCTGTGGACCCGTGGAGAGACGATCTCATGCTGGAGCAGGTTAGCTGGCAGGATTTGTGACTCTGTGGGGGACCCCATGGGAGGCACCCATGCTGGGGCAGTTCATGAAGAACTGTAGCCCGTGGGAAGGAGTTACACTGGAGATGTTCATGGAAGACTGTCTCCCATGAGAAGGACCCCATGCTGGAGCAAGGGAAAAGCATCAGTAGTCCTTCCCCTGAGGAGGGAGGAGCAGCAGAGACAACTTGTGATGAACTGACTGCAACTCCCATTCCCCATTCCCCTGTGATGCTCCAGGGGATGAGGTAGAGAATTCAGGAGTAAAGTTGAGCCCAGGAAGAAGGTAGGGATCGGCAGAAGGAGTTTTAAAATTTAGTTTTTATTTTCTCATTATCCAACTGTGATTTGATTGGTAATAAATTCAATTAATTTTCCTCGAGTCTTTTTTTTTCCATGACGGTATTTGGTGAATGATCTCTTCCTGTCCTTATCTTGACCCACTAGCCTTTCATTATTTTTTGTCTCCCTTGTCCAGCTGAGGAGGTGAGTGACAGAGTGGCTTTGGTGGGCACCTATCATCCAGCCAGGGTCAACCTACCACAGTCTCCAACGATCAGATCACTCACAAGTCCTTCTCTGTTCACAAACAACATGTCCAGTGGGGAACCTTCCCTAGTTGGCTCATTCACCAGCTGTGTCAGAAAGTTGTCTTCCACACACTCCAGGAACCTCCTAGACTGTTTTCTCTCTGCTGTATTGTATTTCCAGCAGACATCTGGTAAGTTGAAGTCCCCCATGAGAACAACTGCTAGTGACCACGAGACTTCTCCCATTTGCTTACAGAACATTTCATCTGTCTCTTCATCCTGGTTGCCTGGTCTATAATAGACTCTTACCATGGCATTTGCATTATTGGCCTTTCCCATAATTCTAGCTCTTACATTTTACCTCCTTACATTCCTTTTGATAAATACTATCAACCAGCACAATTTTTGTCACAGTAGCTGCTGCAATATTTAGACATCAGAAAATGTGTCAGTTATGGAATGGAAGTATGGTCTTAGAGGTTCTTGGCTGCCAAAGAGTTAAAGCTCAGTAACTTCTCTTTACATTTAAACTGTTAGGGCTTTTCGTATTCAGTATTTTAACAAGATAAAGATCTTCAGTGAATGGACGTATTAAAAACTCTGTTGTTTACTGGGAAATGATTAAAGTCCTATGACTTCTGCACTTCCTCTAGTTATCTCAAATGTCACAGTGATTGATGGCAAAACACCTTTTCTTCTGTAATGTTTTGGACTTTGTTGCTTGCCTTGAAGTGGATAATGTAGCCACAGCAAAATGTGAAATGGCAGATAAATAATTTGTCTTGTTTTCTCTTCTAAGTTGCAACTAGAATAGCCAGGATATACTTGTTCACCTACCTCGAGATTGTTATTTGATAACATTCTGGTGGCTGACACCAGACGTGTGCAACATATAATAAGAAAATTGTAGGAAAATGTGGCATTCCTCCTGGAAACACAAGGTATTTCTTTGCCAGGATAGCAGTGAGTTTCTTTCTCATTTTCCTGTAAACTTCATGAAAAAAATAAGTTTAAAAAACAAACCAAACAAACAAACAAATCAGAAAAAATATTTAATTTTTTTCTTCCAGATCTTCTCATTCAAGAGCACTGATTTATCTGAAACATTCTGGCCTACACACAATGAAGGGTTTTATATGTTTTATGGTTTGTTTTATTTTTTCCAGATCTGAGATAGCACTGTGATACTACCTTGTTTTATAACAGACATAGGTGCCTAGGTGCCAGCTGTTAAACACCCAAGTTTGGTGTAGACAGACAATTAACAACAACTGCTAGACATGATGAACTTCTTTATTTTCTCAATATCTTTATCAACCCAGTTCTGATCCATTCATCTCAGACAGGAAATAGTAAGAACTAGAGAGGATCATGAGAAGGACAACAGGGAATATCAAAGCTTTGATTGGCTTCTGTACATGGAATAATTAAATAGACAAGAATCGTTTAGATTGAAAAAAACATGGCTGTGAAGTGATATGTTAAGTATAAAATCATGTGGTACATGAATAAAGTGAATATAGAACAATTTTTCATTGTTTCTTCAAATTAAAGAATAAAATGACAAAAAAATACTAGCAGGGGTTATGTTCAAAACATATAAAGATATGTATAGTTTAACTGTTGAACTTTTTCATATGATATAAAGACTATGATCTCAAACAAAATTGGACAAAATAGTGCAAAAAGTCCACCGAGGTCTATTAAGCATATCAGCACAAATTCAGACATTTACATTTAAATTAGTCAGAATACCGTTACAGTCAGAAAGAAGAAATAGATAATTTCAGGATATAAATTGTATCATTCTAAAATAACGTCAGGACTCTCAGGGAAACCACGTGTGTCAGTGGCCCAAATGAGCCTTACCTGAAATTAACACCCTCACACACACAAATACTGCCTCTATACCCAGGAGCATGCATGCAGTCCTACTTGAGCTCTTCTGTAGCTCAGTCCTGCCTTCTTCATATCCTAACTTATTTGTATTTTTCCAATCTAACCTCAAACCTGACCTGTTACCTTGTATTTGTTTAATGATTACTGAACTGTCATTAGGACCAGCAGCTATTACCATCCGTGCTATGATTATCCTACACAGAAGCTGTACGACCATGCTCAGCTGGAAAGGACACTGTCCTGCCAGTGCTGGGTTCACCCTTGATTCCCAGCTCACCTGTTTGTGAACAGCTCTGTTCCTGCTGCTCCCCAACAAAAGGCTGAAACAGATCAGAAGTGTAACTCCTTAAGAGTATCTATTTTCCTAGATTTAGATGATTATACTGTACATGGGAAAAACACAACTTTTTGTTTCACCTAGTCAAATACATTTTTCTGGAAATCCAGTGATGCTCCTTGACAGAGACAGCAAAGGTATTGGTCTATAGAGACTTTTGTTGTGAACTGGTACATTCTTGAGCTCTTAAGCAACCAGAAACTCCCTGGTAGAATTGTTTGGGATGCGTTCTTCAACAATGTCTACCCATAGCATCATTTTGTTTTTGTTAATATGAGAACTGACATATGAGTGTAAAAACTACTTCTAAATAGACACAATTCATTGTGCATACTGAACAAAATATGCTTTGCACGTGCATAAAAAATTTTTGAATCCTGTAATTTCACTGCAGAAAGTGTAAGTATATCTTGGTGTCAATTGTACTTTGCTTTCTACTATGAGGAAATGGTAGGACATCTGTTTTTTTTAAATAACACTGTAAGCTACCAAATAGCCTGTTCATTGAAATTTCTCCTCCTTTTCCTGACCTATTCAGTAATTGTACTCTCTGCATCCATCAATGACACAAGGTTAACTAGCAGGAAAAATTGTCCTTGTAAAACAGACACAACTGTATGAAACAAAATACTAAGCGATAAGGTGCAGGCAACTTCCAGCTGAGTGGGAGAATAAGAACTGCAGATAGGGTGTCAGTCTTTGTAAAGAAAGGAATGAAATCTGATGTCTTAGATTGATAGCATAAAAGAACTTGTATAACAGCGAAACAAAGTTCTCTGTGTAAAACTGAAAGTTACTTATAGATTGTGTGTCAATCAGACCATTTTTTTCATAGCTGACAGTTCCTAAAAGAATTAGAGAAAAAAATAATTAAATTCTAGTATCACAGACTCTAAGATCTAGTATTCTAGTATCACAGGCTCTAAGAGCAAAATGTTTCCCTTCAGATTCTTCTACCTTAATAGACTTCTAATGGGCTAGACTGATCCCTCCAAACACAGAGTTTGACTTGGTCACCTAATAACAGAAAAATCCATTGATTCATATTATATTACTTTACTTGCAAAATTCATGCTTTTGAATAAACACATCTATAGATTCGTTGTAAGCAATGGCCTGAATAAAGGATTAATATTATTAATAAAAAAATACATATTGGGTTGAAAAATTGTCCCTTGTATAGTTAAGGGACATCAATGCATTTTGGATAAATGTTTGCTGGTTAGAGAAAGAATTAAATTAAAGCCAAAATCTGTATTTATGTGGATAGAAAAACAGTTCATATTCTGGATTTAATGAATGTTTTTGTAGGTTTTTATTTACAACTTGTTGAGTATTAAAATAAAGATTATGAATGGGACCATGACGTAGCTTAGCAGTTAAGGAAATATCATTATTCCCCAGGTATGGCTAAAACTGTGTTCCACAGATTATCCAGGAATGTGAAAAAATTTATATAATACTAACTAGTTATTTCATTATTGTTAATCTCAGTGAAAAGTAAAAAAGCATTCTGGTACCCTTTCTTCCTAATAAACACAAGGCATGCTGGTATAGTGCAACTCTCCACTGAATGGAAATAATCTTGTAATAATAAATTTGTCCCGATAGCCTTAGAAATTTTATGCCTGATGTATTTCTCAAACATGTCGGTATTCTCCATATTATAATGGTGATACAATTAATAATGTTGTCTTTTTTTCCTTTAAAACATATAACTTCTTGGCTCCTATGAGATTTTTTGCACATTACATTTTGACACAACCTTCAACATGACAACTCTCCAGGGACAGAAATCCTTTGATTTATGCCCTTTGAATAGCAACTTTAAATGGACAAATGCTCAAAATACCCTGTATCTCCCTTTACATTCCTTAGAGGTCAAAGGCTTTCCTTTCTTTGGAGAAGCTTTACAATTTCAGAGCAGCTGAATTTATTTCTGTTGACCCCAGGCTTATATGACATCAAAAGGCAAGGTTTTGAAAGGACACAAATTGTAATAAAATCAAGCAAAAAACCCAAAACACAAGCACACGGCATACAGAATATGTCTTAATCTTTATGTCTTGTATTTTTTACTTTTTTAACTTATTGAATCTGTTTTCTAATGTTCTTACACTAAAAGGAAAAGAAGTATGGAGTCACACAAAACACAAAGAAAGTCTTACAAATAATAAACGTAAAACAATGAAAGAAAAATCACAAAACAGCAATTTTGAAGATGTGCAAAATACAAATCAACTCTTTCTCAAAAAAAGTAACAGCTAGTTAAAAATGCACAACTGAAATCAGCTCAAGAGAGAACTATAAACACAGAATATAAACAGTAATTAAAATTTATTCCAAATTTTGATACATATATGTGAATAACTCAGAGCACCATTCTTGGAAAGATGAGAGATAATGTGTTCCTTCTACAATAAGGAGCTAGACTCAGCTATCAATAGGATTTCTAAATTCATTCATTTGAGATAACACTATGTGAACATTTACCCTTTTCTTGAGCATCTAAGTGAAGAAGACAGTATCCTGAAATTTAGCTAATGGAAAGCTAATACCTTGGAAGTATCTATTCCATATTTCTGACCAAGAAAAATATATTAAAATGTCACATGATGCAAAATGTGCCATTTTGAAAAATTCTACATAACATTTACTAAGGACAAAACTATCCAATAAAGCTCATTTTATATCACATTAATCAGATCCTAAATCTCACCATTTTGATGTGACAGGTTCTATATAAAATAAATGAAATTTATGGCAAGTGTTGGGAACAATATTGATAGGGTCACATTACAGGATGTCAAGCTTATTTGTGAAGATAAATAATATTAAACCAGAAGAAACAGGTATCATAATAGGTAAGATGCTTATGTAGCCATAATGAAAATCTCCGCTATCATTCATCAACATTTACTTAATTCTTTGTTTTAGTTTTATTATATCTAACAAAATTTAACAATTTTTGATTTAATGGAAATTTCCAATAGCACTGAGAATTTCTGCTTGCCTACAAACTGTTCTCTATAATAGCCCACATATTTAAGGTTAATGATGATTCAGAATATCTTTTAGATGTAAAACTGGTAAAAATTAGCTAAATCACACACATTGAACTTCCCCCAAAAGAGTGGAAATTTGACTGAGCTTCTTAAAGTAATGAAATACATCAAATACATGAACTAATGATCTAGTACTGAAACTGACCTGAAACTGAGACTGTTTTGTAGAATGAGGAAATCTATGCCTTCCAAATGAAAAGCAATGAAATATATTATGGAGAAAATATTTTTTAACAAAAGACCCCACATTTTATTAATAAAACCTAATTGTCCTCAGCAGTATTTAATAAACATTTTTCATCCATATAATATAATAAAGACAGGAATAATGGCAGATTTGTGGAATGGCAGTGACTTACACAAGTCATCTCTCAAGGTTACAGAGTCTACTTGTGTTTGCACAGCAGAAGTCTAATGAGCAGTGAAAATGATAACATATTGTGAACACACAGCACTGAAGCATTGATTTATAAAGGCAATAAAAAGCACAAAAAAGGCTATTGTTTGCTAATTCTCTTTTTTATGGTTACAACAAATTCAGAACTTGGTGTAAGTGAACATGATATTTCTTCCATTAGAAGAGTAAAGTTCAGCTGTTGTCTCACAGGACTTCCTGACCTGAGGGAAGAAGTTGTTATCTCAGTTAATTGAATTCTTTGGTGGGAATCCAACTAATTAGTCTTCTATTTCCTCAACAAAGGAAAACAGCTCTCCTATCAGTGGATGAGAAATTGGGGGCAATGGAGGTGAAAGGATGGAATACATTAAAGCAGTAGGACAATCTGGAATTCTTCAGCTTTCCCTCAAAAAAAATGAACAAAATTTAAAAAAAAAACCAACAACACACTAAAAAAAACCCTCCTGAATAATCTGAGTACTCCAGATTTATTGAAAATTGCAGATTGGTTTAGTGATCAAATGATAACATATACAAAACTATAACTTTTCTTTAGACATCTAATATAATTGATGACCTATCAAGGGTGTTGCACACAACTGTTAAGTCAGACTCCTTCCTGGATATTTGGGGAGGCTCCTTGTGCTATAATTTGCTTATACATGAAATGTTATTAATAAAACTGTTTCAAAAGAAGACTGAAGTTCTTGGAACAGAGTATGCTGAAAGAAGGAGGTCCCTGTGCAGGAGGATCTGACTATCAGTACACTTAACAGAAGCTCAGCATGCTGAAGAACATCTTGGATTGTTTGGATTCAATCCATCATTAAACTTGAATGAGAGGAAGACCAAGATATACAAATGTGCAAATGCCACATGGGTAGATATATTAAGGAATCTGTAACCATCTGGACTCAATATGGAATCTAAAATATGCCCATTTATCAAATTATAATTCCCATGCAGCATAACACATCAATATTTCAGTGTTGATTAAAAGTAAATTGGAATTTATCAAACTGAGTTCAGAATCAATCACATAATACCTTTATTTATATACCAGATATTATTCAGATATTAAGTTATTCTCTTCCACTAGAAAGATGCAGCAATGGTCCTGCAAAGACTTGTACATGCACTTTAATGGCTCAAGGAATTAGTCGTCCTATTGAATCATTTAAATTAAACATATGCATGAATCTTTGCATCAAAAAAGTTTGAAAAAGAAGCATTTTAACACGAAACTCTGAGAGAATAACTCTCAAGGAGCACTAAGACATCAAGAGGTAACTCCAAAAGATTTCTGTGACTCCCTTTGAATATTAAAAGATGTAAATTATGAAGACTAAAAGATAATGACATAGACATTGCCTAACTTCTGAAAGCAGAAGACTAGAACAAGTCACGTTAACTTTTCTTATTGTCTCCATCTCCTCATTCTGGTTTACTTTACAGCTTTAAATTATTTTAATTTAACCCAATTGAGTTAGTTAATTAGTTAAATTACGTTCATAGACAGAATGACATTCAGAATGAGATTCTATCTATGAAAATAATATGTGCTTTACCAAGTAAGAACAGAATAATGGTTTTAGTCTAGTCTGTATAACAGAGTGCTGAGAACCTGGCACCATATATTCTCTAATGAAAACACAAGAATCACACTTGAATATGAGTTTTGTTGGACAACATGAGTCTGTCGCGGGGGGGAGTGGTTAAGGTTTAACGGTCGCTCAACGAATCACCACTAAAGATATGAGGGAAAGGTGATTTTTAATATAAATTTGTAAAAAGCGCGACTTTACAGAATTTGATGGCAAGATTCACTCTATTACTTACTGTGTGAAGGGATTGTGAAAGGGAATTGGGTCAGAGTGGTGCTTAGGTGCAACTGTCACAGTGAATGGCGGGGGGGGGGCACAGAGAG
>VZSC01007937.1:146057-156991 GCA_013398225.1 Steatornis caripensis
GGAGAGCTCAAAGGGTCTCGCTTTAGAACCATTATTTATAGAATCGCAAGATGATTGACTTTGGTTAGTGTTACCATTTCGTGGCCACAATTCTTATCATATAATTAGTCTTGGCACCTCTCAGATATGTGGGCTGCGACCCATGCAGGAGAAGACTCAGGCACATCCCCCGGGCAACAGGAGTTCCGGAGATGGTCAGGGAGCGCCTAATCACTTCAACTCACTGTGATTGCAGCAGGAGTTCCAGGTGCAGTTAGGGAGTGCCTAATTGTCCCAACTCGCTGTGCTCATCCCGGGACAAAGAGGTACGGTATTACTTCTTATCTTGGCTCATTGTACCAACAGGCAGGGTCGTAGAGCGCCCAATTATCCCAGCTCTTTGTTCTTATATGTTGATGAATGATCTGACATTGCAATGCGGCTTGCTAGTAGGGGGAAGCGGGGCCTACACCACAACAGAGTCTATTGGAGAAATGGCTAAAACTGCAATTTGGAAAGAGGATTACATAAGCAAAAATAAAGTTTGAGAAGAGTGAAAACCTTTTATTGCTTATAAAGCATTAAAACCTAAATAGATTTCCAGCAGTCTTCATGATGGAGCTGTATGTAGAACAATTTCTGTATCACAAGTAGATGTAGGAGTATAAATGTCGAAGTACAGACTAAATATAACAGAATAAATGAAAATAATTTAATTTTAAGATGTTACTAGGCAATGCAGCTCTCAGTCATCTTCACATAGAAAAAAAATGTAAGGTGAACAACTGTAAGAGAAATCTAAAAAACTTGGGACAGTTGCTTAAAATAAAAGATTAACAACAACAACAAAAACCACACTATGTAAAAACTTCCTAGAATTAAAAGGATATATAATGACAGCAATAGTTTCTTTATAAGTCATGGCTCATCCAAATCATAATGAACTAAGAATGAAATCCATTCTGGGAAATGTGTTAATGGTGGGGAGGGAAGGAGAACTGTTATTCTGAAGCAAGCTTTGATTCATATGAAAAGATAAATATTCCTCTCACTACAGAACTGCAGAGAATGACAGACACATTAGCTAGATTTTCTTCTGTGGAGCTTTATTCTGAAGGAGATTTTCATCACAATTTTGGACAAGGCTAGAATTTTTCTCTAGTAATGAAAATCCTAAGTGTCAGTCAAGTACTGTATTTAAAGAGTATCTCGTATTGACTGACAGGTCTTAAACCAACACTAAATTGCCCAAGGAACTACTGAGACATCAAACCTCACTGGGAGGCATCAAATCTCATCGTTAAGAATGCCACTTAGGAACTCCAGGGGGTTACCTTGTTCTTACTGTTTAACAAGAATAAGAAAGCACTACCATAGCGCTATCGCACAAAATAATTTTCTGATTCCATTTAATCCTCTTTCCTCTTTAGTTTCTCAGCTTCACTGGTCACTCCTCCATTAGATTGTTTTTCATGTCTTTAATCACTGTAAGCAGTAGTAATAGCTATCATGACAGTCAGAATAGCTGAGCAAGTGATTTAGACTGATGAATATTTTCTCTGCATAATCAAATAGCTGGCAATAAAATGGACTACATTTTACTCTCAATTACAATATAAACCAAAGTTAAGTCCTTGGACTTGAATTACCATTGATCTTCATTGGGGATGCATCAAAGCATCAATGAATTCACATGAGTACTATAGTATTTGACAAACTCTTTGGCAAAGGGTTATTACATTTCTAAAAGTGCACTGTTGATCTTGACCTTTATTTTGATGTCTGACATTTTCATTGATTTTATTTCCATCTGGCTACTTCCACTTTAGTTAAAACTTGACTTCACTTGCTGTCACTAATTGATATACAGCTCATTTTGTCAGTGTTGTCTTTTTTCCAGTGTATGCATTTAGAAAATACATACTGAGTTATGTTTCTCCAGCCTTAGTGTGATTGACTTCCATTTTAGTTTTACTGTTTTAAAGCTGAAAGAAGGCAGGTTGATTTTTTTATCGTTTCTTATCTTCATTTTTGCGTCCATGAAACATTAGTGTCTGTATAATAGTTTGTCAGCTCAAATAATTATTGTATTGATGCCACTATGAGAACCAGGAAATTAAATAATAAATAACCTGCCCCCAGCAATATATCATTTCCAATTGATTAGTTAAGAATTATTTTTACTATACATGTGTGTCTGCACATCTATTTAGTACATTAACATTATTTCAGACTATGGTATCCAATATCTAGCTTTACATCAATAGATGTATTCAGGTACATGTGTGTGATATGCTTAAGAAGAATGTTAATGTTATTTTTAATCTCTCTCTGATACTCTAAACCCAACTTTTTAATAAATGTACAAAACACCAAACCATATTAAAGGCAATCAGAATATCCTGAAGCTTTTGGCTTAATTTATGAAGCACAGACACTAAAAGTTATTCTATTACTTTTTGCTCCTGATGTAGAATAAAATATGTCCTAATGATTTGTTATTCACTTCAGAAAGAGAAAGTTCAAGGCCAAAAATTCTGATGTGAGATTCCATCTTGTTATTAGACATTGCTTGATTATTTCCTCATGGAAATAAGTGAACTATCACATTCTAGCTTGAACATAGTTGTAATTACATTTCATATTAAATTTTGAGTTTTCCAAAACCTCTGAATCACAGCTAAAACATTTCTCATTAATAAAACATTTCATTTATGAAAAAATAAAAAATAACATGAAGATACTTTCAAACCACATTGACGCAAGCTTTAGTGGAATATCATATCAAATGGTACAGTCTGCCACATTGGGTATGTAAATATATAAGTGACAAAAAATTCTCAACAGAAAACATCTATGCTTCTACTTCAAAATAAATATCAGAACCGAAAGATTTTGGAAAAAAGAAATAAGGTAATAGCAAAGAATTCCAGTGACAATGTTACCATTGTAATTATTTTAGATTAAATGAATTGTCATTAATTTACAGTTTTACAACAGAAATGCAAAAATAATAACTAAACCATCAAGATACATATGAGATTACATTATAATTTTTTTTAATGAGATTGTAACACAATATAAATTCAATATTGTGGTAACACATCAGCATTCTTCTTTCCAGCTCTCATCATTATAGTATATATATTTTTTATAGGTACCTGCAAACCATCCTCCTTGCTTTAGCAAAATAGTATGCTATTAATTTTAAAACCTAGTACAGCTACAAAATTAGTGAAACTGACTGAAAAAACTAATTAAAAATCAATTTATATAGGCAGGACTGCTCGGATCATGTTCTGCACAGTTAGAACAAACTAAATTGCAACAGATTAGAAACAGTTAAATATCATATTTCATTACCATAGAAGACAAAAATTGTGATTAAATTTGCAATCCTGTGACTATCTCTCTGGGAATTCATTATATGTTTAATACAATTCATATGGAAAACATATGTATCACTAGAACACAGACTATAATAAGTATGCCTTAAAAAACCCACAAAAACACCCACATGTAGGCATTTCAGATCACAGCCCTGATAATTAATAGTCCATGCATACTTGAAATGTTATTCCTTTTAAATTCTTGATTCTGCTGAAAGAAAAAAATATTTTCACAAAATCACTTCTCGATATTTAAAAAAAAAATTTCAAAGAAGGACTATTTCTTTTCATGACTGTATTGACATTTTCCGTTAATTACTGTAACTGACATGTTGGCATTCCAACGCGCAAACAGACTGAAGTTCATAAATGCTTATGCACAATATTCTGAGCTGAATGTAAAGTCACATTTATCAGGCTATGAACATCACAGGACACATTTTGAGTATTTATGTTACTGAGTCTATCATTAGTAATTCATGCTTGTAATGAAAGTCGTTATTCATTTAGGTTCCCTATAGAGGCACAGAAAAACATACTCAGGTAGGAGTGGGACTCAGTGTATTGAGAGGAACCGACAGATCTGTTCTTGAGGAACACTGAAAAACATCAGTGTCAGGGAGGGGAAGCGGTAATGTACCTGTGAGCTTTTTTATCCCCTCAAGACACATGGATCTTTTCCAGATTTTAGTTAAGTAACATTCTTCTTTCAAAATTCATTGACATATCCTATACATGTAGTTCAAACAAGGAGGGTCCATAAATAATTTCCTTCCTTATCCCCTCATATCCTTTTTCATTGGTTCTTTTGCATCTCGATGACTATGCTGGTTGTCTAAAGAGGCAGGTTCAATTACTCTATCTTAGAGGATCTGGATCTGTCTCCTCCATTACAGTGCCCTGTTCATTAAGTGATGGGTATTTTGCAAACACTACAAAATTGTTTTTTTAGAAATCACTTCATTTTGCATGGACTAGCTAA
The DNA here is from genome assembly GCA_013398225.1 of Steatornis caripensis. NCBI lineage: Eukaryota > Metazoa > Chordata > Aves > Caprimulgiformes > Steatornithidae > Steatornis > Steatornis caripensis. The sequence continues at coordinate 150,408 of VZSC01007937.1, forward strand.
ATAATAATTGGGTCCTAAAGAAAAAAGAAATAAGATGACATACATCAGAGAGGGGCACCCACTAGTGGGCAGAGACCTGTGTTTCCCCTCATTCCTTTTATTTTACAGACACATAGCGTTTCATATTCAGTACTCATTTAACTTTATTGTCTTCAGTAAATTCAGTTTGTGAGCTGAATCACAATTTCTAAATGTGAAAATAGTATGCTACTGACAACAGAACTACTGAGAGAAGCTGTATCATTCACAACCAGGCCTTACATCCAAACATGTTCAAAAAGATTCAGTCTTGTATACACATTTGTGATTTAAATGTGTTTCTTCCCTGTTTTTTTTCTACAGTAAATATTTTGTGATACAAGTCTAATGACCAAATTACCATATCAAAGCAAACCACTGTGGCAAAAGGCACTGATAGGTATCTTTTTCAACTGTATAGCTAGAAGTCAGACTTTAAAGAACATCCTCATCCTAGATTATTTTTTTCCCTCAAGGCTTAGAAAATTCACATTAAAGGACAATGTAAAAAGCTTCCCACAGTTTTTTAAGAAAAAAGGTTTCAAATTTGATGACCAAATTGTTCTTAAATAATATAATTTTTCTGTTCTCTCTAAAACACTTTTGAAATATTGACTTAATCTGGAAAAGAAGTATCTCTAAAATTACTTCGGCAAGACTGTCTCTTGATATGAAGACAATGGCAGAGGTGTTCTCAAATCCTTTCCAAAGAAAAGATAATTATGTGTATTGGGTTTGAGTGGCAAGGTTTTGGTAGCGGGAGGGCTACAGAGCTGGCTTCTGTGGGAAGCTGCTACAAGATTTCCCTATGTCAAATAGAGCCTATGTCAGCCATCTCCAAGAGAGACCCACTGCTGGGTGAGACCAAACCCATCAGCAGCAATGGTAGCACCTCTGACATATTCAAGAAAGGGAAAAAAACCTGCACAATAGCAACAGCAGCTGGAGAGAGGAGTGAGAATATGTGAGAGAAACAACTATGCAGGCACTAAAGTCAGTGAAGAAGGAGGGGGAAGAGGTGCTCCAGGCAACAGAGCAGAGATTCCCCTGTACCCCATGGTGAAGACCATGGTGAGGCAGGCTGTGCCTCTGCAGCCAATGGAGGTTAACGGTGGAGCAGGTATGCACCTGCTCCACCATGGAGCATCCCACATTGAAGCAGGTGGATGCACCTGAAGGAGGCTCTGACCCCATTGGAAGCCTCCACTGGAACAGGCTGTTGGCAGGACCTGTGGACCCATGGAGAGAGAATCTAATGCTGGAGCAGGTTAGCTGGCAGGATTTGTGACTCTGTGGGGGACCCACACTGGAGCAGTCTGTTCCTGGAGGTACTACCATGGCTTTATAAGTCAACAGGGAAAACCAGGCCTGGCATGACAGCAGAGGCCTTGAGAAGTGGAGACAGAAGACATAGCATAGAGGAGCACAGCTCCAGGATGACAGGGGATGGGGCAAAGGGCCTGGAACCAGAGATGCCATGGCTATCAACAACTCACCAAATGTCAATTAAAGAGACTTACAGCTAGAGCTAGACAAAAATGGTCTTAGGCTAAACAGAAGTAAAAGCCATCATATAAAGTAAAACTGTGTGTAATGTGAAGATGTAAACCAAGAAAGATAACACACGGTGTGAAACAACATCAGCGGACATGTAAAAATGACCCTGAGTGGACTTTAAAGAAAGGAGGAAGAAAATATCAATAGAGAATTACAGAATCATAGGGGTTGTAATGAACCTCTGGAGATCATCTAGTCCAAGCCCCCTGCTAAAGCAGGTGCACCTAGAGCAGGTTGCACAGGAACGTGCCCAGGCAAGTTTTGAATATCTCCAGAGAAGGAGACTCCACAGCTTCTCCCGGCAACCTGTTCCAGTGCTCTGTCACCCTCACAGTAAAGAAGTTCCTCCTCATGTTCAGATGGAACTGCCTGTCTTCCAGTTTGTGCACGTTGCCCCTCGTTGTGTGCTGGGCACGACTGAAAAGAGTCTGGCCCCATCCTCTTGACACTTGCCATTTAGATATTTATAAGCATTGATGAGATCCCCTCTCAGTCTTCTCTTCTCCAGGCTGAACAGACCCAGCTCTCTCAGCTTTTCCTCATATGAGAGATACTCCAATCCCTCATCATCTTTGTTGTGCCCTGCTGGACTCTGTCCAGTGGTTCCCTGTCTCTCTTGAACTGGGGAGCCCAGAACTGGACACAGTACTCCAGATGCGGCCTCACCAGGGCAGAGTACAGGGGGAGGATCACCTCCCTCGACCTGCTGGCCACACTCTTCTTAGTACACCCTAGAATGCCATTGGCCTTCGTGGCTGCAAGGGCACATTGCTGGCTCATGGTGAGCCTGTTGTCCACCAGCACTCCCAGGTCCTTCTCCACAGAGCTGCTCTCCAGCAGGTCAACCCCCAACCTGTAGTGGTGCATGGTGTTGTTCCTCCCCAGGTGCAGGACTCTACGCTTGCCCTTATTGAACTTCATCAGGTTCCTCTCCACCCAACTCTCCAGCCTGTCCAGGTAGTGTTGAATGGCAGCACAGCCTTCTGTCATGGCAGCCACTCCTCTCTACTTTGTCTCATCAGGAAACGTGCTGAGGATACACTCTGTCCCTTCACCCAGGTTATTGATGAATATGTTGAACAGGGCTTGATCCAGTACTGACCTGTGGGGAGCAATTGCAAGTCACAGTACTTCAGCTAGACTCTGCATAAAATTTTTTTCTTTTTCTGCAATTTTGGTGAAATTGCTAATGTTTCTATTATACCATCAACAAATTCATGGCTTTAAGAAGTACAAGGTGTGAAAAAACACAAAGTGTGTTCTCTCTTTGCCCATAAATAAGATTGTGAGTGTTACATCTCAACAAAGAGATCAGAGTAGTAACTTTCAAGAATATATACTTGTGAAAATTATCCTTTGAACTTTGTTCCTTGAAACTATGAGTTCAGGTGATTTGGATCTAGACTTAAGGAGCCAAAATTTATGACAGCCATTGCCACACACCTAGAATGGGTTTGACTCACTGCACTGGAAGATTTGCAAGAGGTTGGATTGACTTAGACCTGCAGTGATTTTGTCCCACGGGAGATGTTTAAATTAATTCTGCTAGAATTTGTTTTAATGAACTATTCATACAATGTTATGAACAACTTTCAGAATTGCATAGAATTTCTGCTGAAAAAATGCATATCAGTAGATTGAAAGCACTACCTGGACTTTCCCAGTCTGTCAACATCTGTCAGAGTTATTGCCTAGAGGGATATCTAAAAGGAAGAGGAGTCAAAAACATGTCTGCCAGGTGAAGAAGAATTTATATTATTTTTATGTCTTTCTCTTTGTTCTTTTCCTTTCTATATACATTTATCTACCTGCCTGTATTTTTACAAAGAACAGATGATGCAGATGAGGGCTCATTCTAATGAAACTATGAAGAGAACATATTTTTGTGCCATCCATTTGTTTCCTACCAAAAGAAACAAGGTATGAATGTCAAAATAAATGCTATTCCATTTAAGAGACTAAAAGTCTAAACACATTCCTACATTTCAGCGCTTAGAACACAGCCTGTTAGCACAATATATTAAGATAAAAGTAATCAGAATAATCATTAAAATTTTCATGGTGTTCCCTGAGGCACTGGTGTCCATTACAATTTATGTATTCCACCCACCTTACTTACCTACCTACTCTATAGCAATGACATAGAAATGAGAGCCTGATCAAGACTGCACTGAAATCATTATTTTAGGAAAAAGTTTAAACCTTTTCAGTGTAAAGTACAGTCTGTTGAAAACTGTACATGTTTATATCTGCAATAAAACATAAATAATAAATACTGATCTTACTCTCAAAATCCATAGCCTGATAAATAAAATTCCATTATGGATACTTGGAGAAAGTAAGTGATTACTCCTTTATGCTCTATAAACTGATTTACTGATTTGTATTCTTTGGTACCACCTAGATAATGATGTACAACAAAAGGAAGTATCATACATTTTACCAAGCTAGATGCTGGTCAATCAGCTAGATCTTCTTCCCATTTGAAAACAAAATTTCCAGCAAATCTTTCTATACTTTTTAAGGACTAAATATTTGCACCTCAATATGAACATTCACATGTAAATGTGTGAAGATAAATGCATTTTTTACCAGTAGACTAAGAGATCTCTAAATGGTATCCTGTTGTATTGTCAACCTAAAACTGAACACACAGAGCAATAAATTAAACATTGTGGTTGGACACAGATTAAGAAAACAAATCCAAAAGGATTTTTAAAGCAAAGAAATAAAAACTGTATTATCTTTCTTGATTTTGATTTTATTAAAAAAGTTTGTTTGCAATAATTCTCATACCTAGTATCAGTCATCAATCTCTGCTTCATACAGCCATGAAAGGCATTGTGGAATTATATTTGAAGAGGATGTTACTAACAAGCTTAAAAAACTTGGTTACATGGGGTTTTCAGTGCTATGCAAAACTTTCAAGATATTATTTTTTCCATCTAATTCCTCAGAAAAATTATTAATATAGTCATAATTATATATAACTGAATAATCTTTGTAGAAAAAATATGCATATTGTTGCTTAAAAAACTGTTTCCACTTAAATCCATGTTTCCAAAAGTATGTTCCTTCATGGGACAGGAATGATAGTATAGAAGATTCCAAAAAGATACTCTGACGTTCTCCACAGCTTTATCTTTTACTATAAAAATGAAAGCAAACCCAAAGGATGTTGTGCTTGCAAGGGAAGCTTTCAAAATTCACGTGATAAAGTGTTACCTAGAGAGACATTTGCTTGAGAAAGTAAAGGGCCAGATGCCATAATTCTGAGCTGTGAAATGTCTGTTTTCTTCATGTGATGCAGAAACCGAGAAAGGGATTTTACAGTTTAGCATTATTAACTATTTTGCTCATTCTCAAAGCATGTAATAAAGGAAAAGTCTCACACTAAGAAGATTATTTCTCACAGTGTTTGTGATGGTGGTAGAGGAAGGCATTAAAAAGTAGAGAGATATGAGAAAATGTATAAATGAAGATGTATGAGCTTGCAACACAGCATGATGGGGTTGTAGTGGGGCTTTATTGGCTCCCCTAACTGTAAAGCAGAGATAACAATACTTCCTTTTTGAAAAACTAAGATATACAGATGGATTTCAATAAGGGTGAAGTATAAGATAATAAATAAAAATTAACTAAATATCCTTGTACCCCATGAATGATAGAAATAATTTTGAAAACAACTTTTGAAACTGTCCGAATTCAAACAAAAGCAATAAAACACCCCAGCACTTTCAATTAAAAATATGAACACATTAATGAGCCATCTAAATAACAGCTGAGCAATGTCTTCTATTGCCAGCTGTGTATCATCCATAGAAAAAGAATTTTTGCTGCTGGCACTATTAGAAAGATACTAACAAGTAGCTGTGTTATTCTGTTTAATTCAATGTATTATAAAAGTGACAGAGATAACTGAGCTGCCATACAAAAAGCCAAGATGCCTTCATCTACCTACAAATTAAATATTCAAATACATGTTTGTTTATGTATGTAGTTATTAAGTTAATTTATGAACATTATGTCTTCATTCATTTCTCTCAAATATCTTGGACTTTAAAAGAGATTATTTTGCCATTTCTATGGTATTCCTTTTCATCTGCTTAACTGGATTTCCTTCTGTTTCCTTCAGTCTCACTATTGTCTACTTTATGCACTGAGGATAAATATTAGATTTGCAACACAAAGAATATTGATTCATAATTTCAAAGAAAACAGAGAGAACTATTTCAGAGGAATTTTATCAAACCACACAGACAGGAAAGAGCAATTGCTAAATAGACGTTGCACAGAGAAAGCTTATTTGCATTTGATAGAGAAAAGTCTATAACATATTGAAATAAATACAGGTAGAATTTGTTTCACCTAAATTTAGGTATCTGTCATGTACTTGCCTACATGAAAACACTGTCTCTAAGATCTGATTATAACCTCTGGAGATCTAATCAATAAAGTTTGTATAGATTTTGATGCCATATATTTGACTAAATGCAGGTATCTATGATAAAGTGACCTGAATGATTTGTATTTTCCATTGATTTTACTGATTAGATTTCCATTGACTAGGAGAACAGGCACTGAGGATCATGTATTCATCTAAAGTTAGACAAAATTAAACTCTCTCTTGATATTTATATAGACATAAAAATTATGTATGTATATACAAAAGAAATTTCAAGAACAGTGTGAGCTGGTGTAGCCATCCAGGCTGGCTTACTCAGACAAACAGGTGTTAAAGATATCATGTGTCGTGGTTTGAGCCCAGCCGGCAACAAAGAACCACGCAGCCACTCACTCACTACACCCCACCCCACCCTCCACCGGGATGGGGAGGAGAATCAGCAGAGAAAGGGGCAGCCCTCGTGGNATAGACATAAAAATTATGTATGTATATACAAAAGAAATTTCAAGAACAGTGTGAGCTGGTGTAGCCATCCAGGCTGGCTTACTCAGACAAACAGGTGTTAAAGATATCATGTGTCGTGGTTTGAGCCCAGCCGGCAACA
>VZSC01007939.1:12574-41561 GCA_013398225.1 Steatornis caripensis
CCCTGCCAGCCCCCGCCGTGCTGGGGTGCTGGGATTCTGTGGTTCTGTGACTGCTAAGGGATGCTCCTCCCTCTCCTCTTTAAGCAGTTGTGCATTAGCTCGCTTACAGTGCAGCATTGCACTGCCTGCTCCTGCGAGCCCGGGCTGTGAAGCAACGGGAAGGGGCTACAGTGCTTCTCCTGGCAGCGCTGGTGCTCTGAATAAGAAACCGAAGCCAAATATCAGTGGACTTCCACCAAACTGCGACCACCAAGAACCACTCTCCCACCTGCTAAGAGCTGCTGACCTGGGGGGGAAGCGCAGTGCAAGGACCAGCGCCGCAGCACGATGTGCAGGTGCCGCAGCGGTATTTCACCTCCGCGAGCCCCTGCTGCCTGTTTACAAACTGTCGCATTTATTTCGGATCGCCGGCAGGAAGGGTTTGTCACCAACCATACACCAACCAACCACAGAACACCCTTCCGCTCAGCACCGCCCGCACGCAGCCAGCAGAGCTCAGCAGCCCGCAGCCGCCGGCGCACATCCGCGCACCCAAGCAGGGGTGCTCAGCAAACCGAAAACTGCCTCGTAAAAAGCTGCCCCTGGGTGGGATCTGTCAGGCTAAATGTGGCTGTCCTCAGCCTGCAGCTCCAGACGACCAGCTGGTCATCTTCGGCTTACTTTACAATCCCTGGGAACCTAATCCAGAGCCTCAATTCCCCCGACCGCCTGCTGCAGGCGACGCGGCAGCCCCGCGGCGTTAATTACATCTCCGGTGAGTGCGAAGTCGCGTTCACCTCACGCTGCCTGCGTCTCCAAAGCCCACGCGGTGCAGGCAGGGCGCCGATTTCCCAGCATTCGGGGTTGACAGGCTGAAACCCACGGTGCCGGAAGGACGGATGCCCCCGCAGGATTTGACCCTACGATGGGAGAGCTCCGCAAGCCGGGCTGTGCCTGGTACGCTGCCCTGCCACGCGCCTTTTAAATCGTTCAGCATCTTCCCTGTTCAGCAACGTCACGGTCCGCTGAGCTGGGAAACAAATCCGCACTTTCAATTTGCTTCAAAATTCACAGGTTTCGGCCCAATTCACACAGTTAATTAACCGCCTAGGAGTGATGCTAGCGACCGGAGATATCTTCCCTCAATCTCGCACAGCGGGGGGAAAAGAAATTTTGCCGTTACATGGCCAAATTAAAGTGCTAAAACCCAGACAGACTGCAAGTGCTACTGAAGCACACAATCGCATAAACCCGGGGCGGGGGGCGTACGGCTGCGGCAGTGCTGAGATGTAAACGCTGTTAGAAAAAGCAGCCGGTTCCGAGGGGTGTGTTCAGATTCACACCTCCGGGCTGGGCTCCCGTGTGGATTTGGAAACACAAGGGCTGTCCTGCTTTGGGACGGCAGCCCTCGGATAAGGGCTGTGCTCAGCCCAGGAGAGCGGCGGGCGACCTGAGGGCTCGGGCTCTGCCCGTCCTGCCTGCACTCTCTGCCTGTCCCGCTCACANGGTGTGTTCGGATACACACCTCCGGGCTGGGCTCCCGTGTGGATTTGGAAACACAAGGGCTGTCCTGCTTTGGGACGGCAGCCCTCGGATAAGGGCTGTGCTCAGCCCAGGAGAGCGGCGGGCGACCTGAGGGCTCGGGCTCTGCCCGTCCTGCCTGCACTCTCTGCCTGTCCCGCTCACAGAGTCTCTCTCCTCGACCAGTTTCTCTCTTTCCACAAGACTTTCAGCAAGTTCAGGGCTCTGATGTCTCCACTCTTCCAGCCGAATGAGGCCGATGGGTTCAAGGGCTGCCGGTGCGGAAACCGACAGTCACTGCCGTGGACAACACAACCATGTGAGCTGTGTCAAGCTGCCTGAAAATCTGGGTTAGCGACCCACGAACCCAATACACTTATGCACAAGTGATTTTACCCTTGAAAAGCTCTGTTGCCTGATGAGATGGGTTTTGAGGATTTGAGCACGGGGCTCAGAGCCCCCGTGATGGGCTGAGCTGAATCTGGAGCAGCATCACTGGGGCNGCGACCCACGAACCCAACACACTTATGCACAAGTGATTTTACCCTTGAAAAGCTCTGTTGCCTGATGAGATGGGTTTTGAGGATTTGAGCACGGGGCTCAGAGCCCCCGTGATGGGCTGAGCTGAATCTGGAGCAGCATCACTGGGGCTCCGGCCTCAGTGTCCGTCCATGCCTTGGCCTCGTGGCCGCACGTGAGGCGGTGAAGGGGCTCTTCCTGCCAGCCAGGGCTGAGCCCTGAGCACTCATAAGCAACAGCTCGTGACAGAACTGGTCCCAGCTTGCACCTCGCCCCAATGGACACCCAACCGCAGCGTCCCCAGTCCTGGGCCCTCTCCACCCGTCCCAGTCACCAGGCTGGGTTTGCAGCTGGTTACAGCAGCTCTGTGTCAAGAGATGGAAGGATACAATCCCTGGGTTTGCTTTCATCCAGTGTCAGGTCCCATGAGCTTAGAAAGACACAAGGGTGGTGCTAAGGACCCTTACATGAAGAGAAAGCTGGTAAACAGCATCCTTTAGAAGAACTGGAGGTGTCCCTACCTGCCATCAGAGGGCGAGGGGTCCGTCAGCTAATCCAAACAGTGCCCACCTGCCCAGGCACTGCCTTCGGTACGGGATTTCATTTAAGCCTGGTGAGGTACATAAGTCCCGACAGACCATCTTTGAGAGGCTAAGTGCTTGTCTGTTTGAGGGTTAATGCTGCAAGGGAGGCGCAAGGGGCTCCTTCCCTCCTCGGTGCCACAGCGTCCATGCTTTCTCCTCCAGCCTCTGCTGTGCCAGCCCCCTTGCCATGGGATGGGCACACTGATGATGCCCCCCGGCACACGGACACGGGCCAGAGGCACTGTTGCTGTCACCTTCCACCTCAGAAGCATCTACACTGGCGTGGTTTTGTGGCCGACATGCCGTCCTCCCCCTGCCCCTGGCTGCAGCCGCGGTCGCCCCTCGGCACACCTGCAGCCCAGTTCTGGGGGATCCACAAGCTGCCTCGAGATGCAAGACCCCATCCAATACGAGGCCAGACCAACAACCGGACCCTTAATCCTCTCTGAATCTGTACTTCATTACGCTTGCTCTCCAGCACCTGCCGCTTGCTACGAAACTCAGCGCTTGCTGGAGCGTTCAGCTCTGTGCTGGGCAGGCGTGGCGGAGCACCAGGGACGTGGTGGGTGGGCGCTTAGAGCCCATCGTCACCTTGAGCTCGGATCGTGGGTCTTCTGTCGGTCAGATGTGACGCACCTCCGAGGAGCACTGGGGCAGTGCTGCCCTTTCATGACAAGCCAAGCCCTCCCCATCCCTGCTGCCACCACACATCTCCGAGTGCTGAGCATCACGTTACCTCCTGAAGCTCCTTTCTGTGGACCGCTGGTTGGATTTGCCCGGAGAGACGTCCGAGCCCTGTCGGTGGCCGGAGAGGAGGCTGTCTGTCTCTAAGGGGTACCTGCCACCCCCCTCTGAGCGGACACTGGGGGTCTCCAGGAATTCCTTGTCGTTCCACACGCCCACTGGCCCGTCCAGAGCCTGGTACCTGATCTCTATGGAGATGCTGGTCTGCAACACACAAGGAAGACACAATCAGCCCCCATGGGCAGCACGGGGAGGAAGGAAGGTCCTGCAAAGCCTCAAAGGCAGGAAGAGCTGTTGCATCAGCTGGCTCAATCGCTGAGCCTTACTGACCCCAAAGCCTCTTCTTTCCCAGAGCATGAGACAGTTGGAGAGCAGGTCTTTGGCTTCGGGAGGTGGTCTGACCCAGCCCAGGCACGGTGCTGCAGCCTCCCTCCTGCTCAGGGACCTGATCCACTTGAAGTTGCTGGTGCATCCCAGACCAGCTACATCAGATATGAGAGACATATAAAGCCCTGAACGGCAGAGAAACCCTTCGAGCAGATGAAGCCATGTCATGCTGGGGGGTTTTTCTGCGTGGTGCGTCACCTTGCTAAGAATTTGTGCCCTGCTGTTAAGTGCTGGGCTGCCGAGCCCCATGGGTTCATGATACCTTGCTCCTGCCTGGCCCCATCCCATCCCCAGGCAGGGTTTGGCAAGGGACGGGCATCCCGGGGAGGTCTGGATGGATCCTGGGTTGGGGAGGGGATCTCCCAGCCTGGCCATGACCAGCCTGGCTGGGGTTCAGGGACGGGAAGGGATCTGGCACCGGGGTCTGTCCAAGCTTGATCTAAGCTTCTTCTCGATGAACCAAGTAAGAGTGAGGTCCTCTCCCTCTCCTACGTGGCCATTCCCACTGACCTACCCAAGATTGCACCTCGCTGCTGCAGCAAATTCAGGGTCGGACCTCCCAAACATTTTTCCCCCCAAAATCTTTCTCTGGATTCAAAACCCAATCAAATACTTGAGAGTTCATCTTGCTGCAAAGACCCGCGGGCACTACCTTTGTCCTGGTGTCCAACGCCCTTCTAAGACCACTGCTTTGGACAAAGCAGCCAGAAAAAATATCTCTGCTAAAAAAAAATATCCATTTTGAAAGGCAAACAGCTGCTGCAGAGACCAAAGCAAAACCAAAACCCATTCTCCACCTCCACTCGGCTTCCGCGGAGAAACTGTAAGTTATATTCGATGCAAAGGCAATCGATGTTAGACACAAGGACAAAATCAAATGGCTAGCAAACTGGGAAAACTTAATACACAATCTTCCTTCTTTCCTCTCTGTGTTTAAGATGGGGTGCGGCATCCTGGCTTGCTCCAACCGCAGCTTGCCAAAGGGGCGACGAGAGGCTGGAAAACACGAGGCATGGGCCCGGAAGGATTCTGTGCATTCAGCAAACGACAGCTAAAGGGTGACTCAAACCCAGCTGGAAACTGAGCTTCGCGGAAGGTTTCGACCGATTTTATTCTTCGCACGGCAAAATACAAATTTGAGTTGTTTAAAAAAGCAAGTGCAGAGGAGAGACGAAGAACCATGTCGAAACACCAACTTTTCACGTTTTCCAAACCACCGCAACGCTGTTGTGAAACATTTGATGTTTACATCTGGTTTTTAAACTATATTTAAAGGTTCAAAAATCCTTTAAAAGAAATTAAACGTTATGGGTCTAACGAACTGAAAGGCTTAGGTTTGGGCTGAATAAAATCATCGCTTGTTCGAAGGGAAATTAGTAGGTGTAAGCGGAAACCAAGAGAAATTCACGCTGGAAACAAAACTCTCAGTTTAACGGTAAAGAAAATTAATGAGCGGAATGATTCACCGAAGGGCTGCTGCATTTCTCTCTCAGTGGACATTTTAAAATCATTTTTATCTGGTTTTGGTTTTTTTTTCCCCCACCACTTGAGATAGCAACAAACTCTGAGACCTCGCAGAGCCTCTCCTGTAGGAGGGCAGACGACACGATCGTAATATCCCTCCTGGCTTTGTAATCCCTGGCTCTTTCAATCTCTCTGCTAAGGCGAGACAATAACGTTATTACGGCTGGCTGGAAGCTCCCAGCGATGTTTTGCAGTCAGCACAGAAAAAGGAAAACCAACTTTCCACCCTTCCCTTGCGTTTGATTACAGGAAGGCGAAGTCGTGCCTGGAAAGCGCTTTCCAAGAAACGAGGGCGGTGGAGATGCTCCTCTCTCTTCACCCAGGGCTGATGTCCGGAGCCGGCCCTGCTTCACGACGATGCGTCTGCAGAGTGCGGCCACCCCACGGTGCGTTTGGAGGCGGGATGGCTGCGCTGGCGTAGGACCGTGCTGAGCGTAGCCTGCGGCAGGGATGCCTGGATCTTGCGAAGGCGGAGCTGCACCGCGTTACAGCACCTTGAGCACCTGTGCCGTGCTTGCCAGCAGCCCTTCTGGGGATAACGCAATGCCAGACCTCGCCTGGGTGCCTTTGCAGGTGAAACGTGCCCGTAAAATCACAGGTTTTAAGGAGTCGAGGGAGGCGAGGTTTGGCGAGCGGGGACGTACGGAGATTGCTTTCCTCCCTAATCCTGGAGGTGATGTTTGCAGCCCTCGCGTGTGGTTTGTCTTCGAGTTTGCTCAATGCAAGGAACACGTTGCTTTCAAGCAAAACCTTTTTCTTTGCATCTCAAAGGACGAGGAGCGCAGAGGGCCGGTTATCCCCTCTCAGCCGACGGGCAGTGGCTTTCCATACCTGCCCAGCTCTGCCTCCTCGATATGTCTGATCATTTTCCAGTCCCTCTGCCCTCCTGCAAGAGCCCTCTCTGTCCACAGCCCAATCCTATGCCTACTAAAAACCCCAGCACCTTTCAAGTCTGGCAGAAAGCGGGTCACCTCTCCAGGCGGGCTGACTCTGCTGCCCATCACGAGCTGTTCCAGACTTGTATTTCCATTAACATTTCTCCATGCAAAATGTCCCAGGTGTTGCCCTCTGGATTCCCTTTTCTTGAGGCTCCCTCAGTCAAAATTTGTCCCCTTGCTGGAGCAAAGGCTGGGGGCGAGTGGTTTGGAGAGGAGACTTGGGAACACGAGTTGTCTCTGTGCCCCTGAAGCTGCAATGGACACCGCGTGGGAGAAGGGATCTGAAATCCTGCCGAAAGCCCAGAATGCAACTGCATACCCTGACCTCCCAGCTCTGGTTTGAACAGGGGTGACCCGGGGCTAAGGTCGCATCACGGAAACGCAGGGGAAATGGAGGGATGTGGCATTTCTGCTCACAGCGAGCTCTAGAAACGCAGGGTTTGTGCACGTGCATCCACACGGCTCGCGGTGTGCAGAACACGGCGGGGATTTATTGTCTTACCCAAGGGAGATCTGCCCCCCTGTAAAATCCGCCTTGCCCAGGCTGCCCCGGTTTTGTAGCAATAAGCAACAGTCGGTGTGTACGTCGTCCAGAGCGCTCTGTGCGTACCTACTGCAACAGCTCCAGCAGAGCTGCCACGACACGGCGGAGACGTAGACGTGAGATCCCCCGAGGGGAGGTGGTGAGCGCAGGCTATCCAGCGCACCAGGCACAGGCTGGGGAAGGTGGTTTCTCCTCCAGGTGCCTCCGGTTAGAGAAGCACATGGCTTACAAAAAGGTGAAAAGTAGAAGACCGTTTGTTTTGACCTGCTATGCAGTTACACCAAGCTCCCGGCCAGGCTGCGAGGAACCGGGCGATGCAGGTACTGCCTCAGTTCTCGGTTAGTTCATTCTAAAAAAATTCATCATTTTCAACATCGAGAATTTGCACGTATTTAATTTTCATCCATCGATTTTCCTGTCTCCCCCTGTGACACTGAGAAAGACGGGATTTTCTTCCCATGGGCCCCACGGATGTTAATCAGGGAACTTGTCAGTTTGATAAACCAAGAGAACAGCAGGAGCTGTTTTCTCCAACCCCGATATTGTTGTTGCACCCCGGGTCTGTACCCCTTCCATTTTTTCTCCCTCCTCTGTATCCCTTGTGCTTTTATTGCCTCTGCCCCCACAGGAGAAGTCACCTCCTGCCTCCTCCTGAAGGAACCACTCGTCTCTTCGTTGCTAATTGCTTGTTGTTAGCACAGAGGGTTACACGCAATTGCACTCTGCCTTTACGCTGAGTGTAGGAAGCAGCTTATAAAGGAGTAAGGAAAGGGGGGAGGCTGGGCGTTTGTTTTTTAATTAAAACACCAGGGTTTTGATACCCAAGAAGATCAGAAGCAGCTGCATTTCCGAGCGCGTTATAAAACTCAGTCTCCGTGGGGAACAGCTCCCGCGAGCTGCGTTAACCAGATGGAAAAGCACCGAGTTACACAGCAGCTGCTCTGCAGACAGGGAGCCTTTGCCTTGGCATCGGGGGCTCTGGGTGAGGGCTGCAGACCCAGACCGGGCGGTATTTCTTATCCTGATTTTCCCCAGATGGGTCTAAAGAGCGGGGACTCCAGGCGAGCCGCTGCACCGCGGTATTCCTCACGTGCCACGCAGGACAGATAAAAGCAGCGCTGATGGCTGGGGCAGAGCCAGCACGGGATTGCTCAGGTGCGGGAGGGCACTGGGAGCTCAGCATGGGACTGCGGTCCAAGCGGCTGCTCGGCGTCTCTGCAGGGATCCGAGGACCACGCCGCGCGCTGAGCTGCCACCGGCCTCCAGCAGCAGGACATTTTCAGGCTATTTCTGAGCTGTTCACGAGCAATTGCACCACGTCTGTGTGCAGATTAAACCCGATCCGTTCCTGCTTTGCCCCATCCTGAATTTCTCACGGCATGCAGAATAGCCAGCCTTTGCTGCGCACCCTCAGGACAGCCCCGGCTGCCTCAGTCCCTCAGTCCTGAAGGAAAGGTTGAGGATTCGGGGATTCAGGTGCATAACACAGACTTCTCTGTTCCCACAGAGACGGCAGAAACACGCACAGGAGGACCAACGACTGAAGGGCAGCAGCAGCCGCTTAATACTCATGACCTACCTGAATGGCTGAATTATTGTCGTCTATGAGCGTGTCCGTCACCTCTACCTGCCCTTCCTCCACCACCTTTTGCAGGACCATCCGGAAAGTGCCAATGAGCCTACGAAGCAAAGAAGGGAAAAGTCAGGTGAGCTGTGGTGAGCGCCCGCCACCACCCATTTTTAATGGGAAAGAGCTTTGCTGGCCACGTTGCCCAAACGCACGTGGCTGGTTTTGCTTCCCGCTCGCTTTAAGAGGTGGTAGACGTGAGATGCAAGATCAGAGCATGGCCAAGGACCCTGGTAGCTGCAGCCAGTGACCCCACCTCAGTGGAGATGGTGGGCAAAGGTGTCTTCAAGCAACACAGCAAGGACCCAGGAGATTAGGCTGTCTACATCCCGGGGTCTGCCACAGAATCACTTAGGTTGGGAAGGTCCTTTAAGATCCCTGAGCCCAAGCATTAATTTCAAGACCCAACTGGAAAAAGCCAAAGCCACCTGGTGTGAGGTCGATCTGACCCAGCTTTGAGCACGAAGCCGGACTAGAGAGCTCCTGAAATGCCTTCTACTCTGAATTGTCCTGTGATCCTTTGATATGATCCCACGATCCTTGATCCTACAATTATTGCTGTGGTCTGTAGTGTTTGAGGCAAGCTGCTTGCCAAAGTTCAGCCCCCGTGTATCCGTCACACCTCGCGGCGTGGGTGACAGCCTCACCTGAGCCAGGACCACACACCCCAGAGCCACAAGGACTCGTGGCTGAAGGGGGACATTCACAGCGGGCACGGAGCACCGGTTTAACAAGCTATTTCCTCCTCCCCAGGTTGTTCCCACTCTTGTGCTGGATGCCACTGGTCCAACAGCAGAGCACTCCCACCTTCCCTTCAGTGGGAAACACGCTGGGTTCTCCAGCCCCACTGCCGCCCCGAGCAGCCNACCACACGCCCCAGAGCCACAAGGACTCGTGGCTGAAGGGGGACATTCACAGCGGGCACGGAGCACCGGTTTAACAAGCTATTTCCTCCTCCCCAGGTTGTTCCCACTCTTGTGCTGGATGCCACTGGTCCAACAGCAGAGCACTCCCACCTTCCCTTCAGTGGGAAACACGCTGGGTTCTCCAGCCCCACTGCCGCCCCGAGCAGCCTGCCTGGCTCCGCACAGCAACACACGAGGAGGGCTCACGTATCCCCGCCACGGGCTGAGACGAACGCTGCGGTGAGGGTGCGTAACACCTTCCAACCGCCACGGCCACTTCTCCCCCGAGCATCTGATCACCGCCTAAACTCCCCCAGGACGAGCAGGATGAAGGCGTCTCATTGCTCTTAGCGGCTCTCGCCCGGGCTCGCCGCAGCCGGCTGCTCTCACAGCCAGGGCGTGCAGCGCTGCGTGCGCTAAAAGCAGCCACGTTTGCTAAATTACAGGTCCAAATAGACACCACAGAGAGCTGAGAAGCCCGGCGCTCTCTAATAGAAGTCATTACTTATTTGCCAGCTCATGGCTCGTCAAGGAGCTGTGGCTTTATGTTCGTCATGTTCTGCTGCGGCGCCAGAGGGATGTTCCCAGGGCGAGAAGAGCCAGCTATGAATCAACAAGTGACTCCTGACACAGAAAAAGCCTCGAAACGGTGAATGCCTCGCACCATCTGCCTCGCGTGTCATCTCCAGCGCTGCGATCCCGGATGACAGCGAAGATATTACACGGCACGCCGGCAACCCGCCCGCGGCACTCTGCGGGCCGGCGCTGATTAAACTACTTCCTCGCAAGCCTTAAGGCACGGCTCACTGCGATGCTGATCTATCGAGACGGGATTTCAGGGAGGGAGGCGAGAACTCCCCGTGCTGCGCGGTGGGATACCGAAGGCTCCTCTCCCGCCTCTGCCCCACAAGCACCCGACGCTCTGCCTGCATCGGCAGCCCGGAGACCCAAGGTAAAAGCACGGTTAGCAGATTTGCCCTGGGTCAGGCTGTGGCAGAGCCGAGGATGGGGCTCGTCTTTCCCAGCTCTCAAGCCGTCCCCTTATGCTTCGAAGCACCCTCTGAAATGCAGCACAACATCGGACGGAAGAGCGGGGTCCGCTCAGCCCTGCTCGGCTCCCTGGGGTCTTCACTGGCTTTGGGGCTTCGTCCGCCTGGGTCTTGCCTCTGTCAGCGCTCTTCTCTTTCCCTACCCGTGGGGAATGGCCTTTCTTTGCACGGGTCCCCGTGTCCCCCTGCGCACACGCCTGCGTGCGCGCGGATCGGACGGTGCTGCCGTGGGTGTTTCTCTGACCAAAGGACCCAAAGTGTGCTGTGCACCTATCCCATGGTACACCGCTCACTTACAATGACGAACTACCTGAGGAAATTAATAAACTCCCTGAGGAAAACAGAAAGATGGCCTCACTGTTGCTCGTCCGCTCATTTAGCTCGCTCTGGATTGCAGCAGCAGGGAGCTCCTGCTTTCCAACCAACCTCTGACGGGCCCTGCTGTAGCTTGCAGGTGGTGCGTGATGCTCCAGGGGCGAAGGGGAGCGCCGCGGCAGACCTGCCCCGGTGTGCTGTGCAGGATGGGGCCCTTCCCTGCAGGAATGTCACCTCCCCTCCTCAGCTCCCGCCGGCTGCGCACGGGCGGATCCCAGCGCTGAGCTCCGTTGTCTCCAAGGCGCCGTGTACGGCACCGAACGTGAACGCCTGCGCTTTACGTGCTTCATGTTGCTTCACGCGCGTTGAATAAGGCGCTGTCGCCTGCCGTGGAGACCTGCTTCTTCTCTGACGTGGGCTTACGAGGGGAAGAGGCTGCCGCATCAGCCTGGATTTCAGGGTCTGTGAGACAGTGTTAGGTGCTGTTTGCAAGAGCCGCAGCTGTCTTGCTTTGGAAAGGCTTCCTTGAGAGAAGCCTGCACTTCATTTCTCAGGATTTGAGCACGGGCTCTGTTGCTGGGCTCTGGAGGGCTGTCCTCTGCTCGTGGCTGGATTTGATTGCGGCAGGTTGGTTTGGAGGGATGCTCTTGTGGCCAGAGCTCTAAAACGAAGTTATTTCCGCGCGGTTGCTTCCGAGTTAGACCCGTCTGTGAAGGTTGCTAGGCTCAGCTGGTAACGCACTGTGCAGTTCTTGCTCTTACATGGTTTCTAGGTGCCAGCACTTAACGTGTTTGCTGATGGCACATCATAAACCTGCGGCCCCTTGGGAATGCTGCGCAGCTCTAAGGTGTGGTGGCGGCTTCGCTGCTCCTCTCAGGTCAAGGTGGACCCAGGTGCCTCTTGCTCACAGGTGCACATCGCCCCAGAGCGGCCTGGTGAAGGAATAGGAGGCTTCACCCGCAGCGATGGCAGCTGTGCCTGCAAGCGGGAACCCCCCTCATCCACGAGGAGAGCCCTTACGAGTGTGACGGGAGATGCAAAACGATCGGGAGCCAGCCTGATCTCCAGAGGACTTACTACGGGCTCAGGCTCCCTCCCAGCAACTCTGGTTTACCGAGTCACCCTCAGGGAAGAGCCACGGCTGCAAGACAAGGTGCGCTGCTTTGCCGAGGGCCGGGGTGTGATGCCTACGGGATTGAGGAAGAGCTAGGCAGTCGCTCGTCTTGGCGGTGGCCTGTGGGTATACGGAGAGTCTTCAAAGCTCAGCTGCCATAAACCAAGCGTGTGTCTGACACCAGCAGTGTGCTCACCGGGTTCAGACAGATCGCTGAGATTTCCTGGTCAATTTAACGCTCTAGAAAAGCTGACTTACATGAGACCGCAATCCATCTTCCGCTTCACGTCCTCAGGCTGATGGAGGATGAACAGGCAGGCTGCCGTACCGCAGCTTCGGGCATTTCTGCTTTCTACTTAAGCTGCAGAGGCTCCTCTAAAGTGGTTTCAAGCTGCCTTGCCTTATTTTGCAACTGCAGCGGGTAGGAATGTGCCTGTACCCCGTTCTCCCTGCCTGCACACCTCTTGGTTTCCCACGCGACGTCCCCGGCAGCCCAGCGCTCGCAGCTGCTGCTTCAGCAGCAAATGAGCAAGGGGCTGAACGGTTTCCCGAGGGATCCTGCAACGGGGTACAGAGCTGTTTGTTCAAGGGCTGGTATGTCTGAATCACAGACCGGCTGCCTGGAAGGGCACTGAGCAAGACCGTGACCAACTCTAGATGAGTTTCACCGTGGCTTCACCTATCCGAGCCTCAAAAACCTCCGTGGACGGAGATCCTCCACCTCTTTGCCCTACTGAGGCCACACCACCATCCTGGGGAAGGACACCTTCCTGATACCCAACCTGGAACTCCCAAGCCACAGCCTGCACCCGTTGCTCGTTGTTATTTCACCTGCCACCACTGTCACCTCTGTAACTCCCCTCCACGTAGCTGCAGGCTGCTGTTAGGTGGTGCCTTGGTCTCCTCTCCACCAGACCAACCAAGCCCTGCTCCCTCCACCTCTCCGCGCGGGCTGCGTGCTCCAGTCACCGGTCCGCTGAGCGCTCATTTATGGTGCTGGTGGTGGGTGTTTTAGCTGACGGCTGCTGGTGTTGACCCACCGAGGCGGCAACTGAAGTCTCCAATGAGTCGTGGCAAGACTTTGCAAAGAATTGGTGCCTCCAGAGAACTCCATTCCATGGGAAACACCTAAAGGTATCCTAGGGGATATGCTGCGGGAATGAGGGGCTCTTCTGGTTCCTCAAAACCCCCTTGCTCGTGGTGGTGGGATAGGGCACAGGGGAGGCTGGTCTGAAAGACGCACATGCATTTCCCTGGGGCTTTACAGTTAACAAAGCCCCCCTACAACTGGCGGCTCTGCCCACGGTTCAGCCCATCCCACAACACGTCACGTCTTAATCCCAACACCACTTTAGAAACGGGAGTAACTGGGGGCGGGGGGGCTCTCCAGTATGGCTCTTGTGGCTTTGCCAGGAGGGGTATGAGAGCTGCGGCAGTTTGGGTGCTCGAGGCTTTATGGCTCAGTACCAGCCACGCACCAGTACGGGGGTTCTCCCTGAGAACATCTGGATCTGGCCCTGCAAATATCTGACCCTGGATCTGTCAAAGCAAATACCAAAAAGAGTCGGGGGAAAGAAAAACGGGAGTCAGGGCGCAAAGGTCCCCAAGAGGTGTTTTGTGCACAGAAGCTTGCTCAGGAGCACGGTTATTGGGTGGGGGGGAGCTGGGGCTGATGGGGGAGACCCCAGAGCCAGGCAACACCTCCGCATGAGACTCCTCAGGAGAGCGCGTGCCCCAGGCGCAGCAGAGCCAGGGGCCCCTCCTGAACCCCCAAACCGACTTGCCGGACACCCCCTGCTTCTGTGAGTTGCTGCGGTGCTGCCCCTGTCTGGGACGAGGTCATCCAAGGGAAGCCCAGAGGCTGGAGCAACATCACATCCATATCCAGCAGGTCGATGCTCTCCCCAGCTGAGCTACAGTCGGAAGCGCACGCTGCCTGTGAGTGCCCGGAATCGCGGGTTGCTGCTACCACGGAGAAGATAAAAGCAGGTACGGCAGAGCCAGTCCTAGCCCCGTGGCAGGTTATAGAGTACCTGGATGACGGCAGCAGGCAAAGAGCAGATGCTCCCATCTCCTGAGAAGATGGTGAGGTGTAGGTCCTTTCACCATCCTCTTAGCACGTCTTTGCAACCCTTTCAGCCCGATGTATGTGATCCTGCACCCCTCAGCTCCACTCACAGACCTCGGGCCAGCTTGTCTGCAGGAGTGTGAATTATTAGGGAGATGCATCTGTGCTAGGCTCGCGATAACGTGCTCCTTGCTCGGACCCCTGCCAACCCNCTGCACCCCCCAGCTCCACTCACAGACCTCGGGCCAGCTTGTCTGCAGGAGTGTGAATTATTAGGGAGATGCATCTGTGCTAGGCTCGCGATAACGTGCTCCTTGCTCGGACCCCTGCCAACCCACTTCGCCTGGCAGGCAAGAGCCAAGCAAGAAGGAATGAAATATTCAGCACTTGTCTACACAGCCTTTCATTTCCAAGTGTTTCATAATTCATCAAGTGCCCTGCTCCTCTCCCTGGCGTTTCTGCCGATGGAAAGAGAGGGAGTTTTTCTGGGTCGCTTGTAATTTTATCAGACTGCGGGAACATCTCTTGTTTTGAAGCCCTCCTGGCTGGTTCGGTGCTTAGAGCTTGCTCAAAGCCGTGGATCAAGGCAGTCTGGGACGGCTGCACAGCCCGTGGCATGCCAGGCTTTGCTCTTTGTCCTTGTGGCACGTGCCATCTTTCAATGGAGCCGTCTGCGTGCCTGCTGCAGTTCAGGAGAGGCAGTGGCTGCTGGCAGGGGGGGGGGGGGGGGAAGGTGCACGGCAATCCCCACCAGGCATTGCCAGTGTCCGCTCCGTCCAAGCGAGGGCTCCGAGGCCAAGATGTGCATCTGGCTTTGCTCAGAGCACCCTCCAGCCCACGAAGTCCTGTCCCCCCCTTTCCCTGCCAGCTCAGCCCTCGCGTGGTTTTTGCTCCCTGGGCAAGTTCTGCTCCTGCGGCCACGGAGTCTCTGGTGCGGGGGTGGCATCTCCATCCACCCAGCATCAGACCCTGGGAAGTGATAAAAGGCAAATCGTGGCATCTCCGGTTTGCCCCCCCCTCCAGACACCCCTCGCAAGGCAGGGTGGGGAAAGCAGAGCAATACCCCTGCTTTTAACCCATTGCCAGGCCTGCAAGAGCCCAGGAGATTGGAATGGAGACCTCAGCTGTGCAAGGGAGGATCCAACCTGCCCTGAGAGACCTCAGGGAGAGCTGGTCTCCTGCTCCTGAACCACCTGGAGTCGTTGGCTCCAGCTCACTTAATCAATTAAGTGCTGCCTGGCCGCGGTCCCTCACCCATCCATGCTGGGATGCTGCCTGCTGGGGTGGCCAGGCCGATGCACCGACCCCAGCCCATCGCAGGGGTTACCCGGGGCTGGGCAGCCCCAGGGCAGTTTGGAGAGGAGACGTTCCCCGTGTGGCCGTGGCCAACCCAGCTGGGAGCCTGGGACAGAAAAGGACCAAGGCGCTGTCTGCACAGGGCACTAGGATAGATGGAGAAACTGGGTCAGACCCAACTCAAAGCTGTGGAACTGAAGTTAGGATTGCATCTTCCTGCTGCCTCCCCGCTGCCGGGACGCCTTCCCACCTCCGCGGCACTGCAGCCTGCAAACACCGAAGGATTTGGTTACAGCCCCCAACCCATAGCAGCCTCTCCGACCTCCTGCACGGTGGCTACAACCCAGATTACGCACCGAGCGCTGCCTTGCTCGCGAGCACCCTGCTCAGCGTGGCACCTGCAAAGGGGACCGAGGAGATCTCGTGGTCCTCAGGGGCAGCTGGGGGGCACAGCCTCCAGCCCGCAGGCGTGGTGGGGACGGAGAGGAATTTTCCTAAATGCCTTCCCAGTGCACAGCCTGCCTTGAATTAATGAGCTTCTGCAATGCAAAACAGGNAAGGAGATCTCATGGTCCTCAGGGGCAGCTGGGGGGCACAGCTTCCAGCCCGCAGGCGTGGTGGGGACGGAGAGGAATTTTCCTAAATGCCTTCCCAGTGCACAGCCTGCCTTGAATTAATGAGCTTCTGCAATGCAAAACAGGCAGCGCGGGGACGCGACCAACACCAGGGCTGCTCGAAGAAGCGATCGTGGGAGATGCTAATCTTCTGGGCTGTCGATGGGGCTTAGACGACCACACGGCTCAGCCCTACTCGGCTAAAATCTGCTGAGGTGACGAACCCTTGCGGATTTGCCAGCTCCGAGGGCGATGGCCACCAAATTCCCACTTCTTGGTCCACGATCAGCCCACCTCTTCCTTTCCTTACCGATAAGCCAAACAGATAGAGCTGCCGATGACGTTGGCGTAGGTTTTAATGACTCTGGCCGCTCCTCTCTAACCAGCTCCTCTTTTCCAGCCCCTTTCTGGTGGGCTCTGAAACTACACACTATTATTTTTTTTTCCAGACTGCACTGAAGCGCATAATGCTTTCATTCCTGGGCTGCCAAGCAATTGCAGCAGCTTCGTACCAGCTCTCCTAGACACGACTTCCCCACGCTCAGCATCCTTGCCCGCGCTGCTAGCCGTAACCGCTCCCTGCACGCGGGGAAACGCAAACGGCCGCACGACAGGGTCCGGACCCCGCAGGGCTCTGCGGGCTGCCAGCATCCCCCGTGATGGATGCCTCCCATCGCTCCCGAGCACTGCTCGCGTGCGTAACACCTTCAGCACCTGCCGTGTAAAATTTCCGCAGAATTTTTCACTTCTGAATCAAAATATTGCGCGACACCAAGTCGGACACCACGCGAAAGTCTAAGCATACCCAAGTTACCGCTTCAGCAACCGGATTTGGGATCTCATCCCAAAGTAGTTACCCGACAGGATATATTTCAATACGGCAGGGCTGACTGGCACCCATTATGCTATTCCACTTGTCTTCCAGGGTGAAAAGAAAATCCGTTTAGATTTAACGAGAGGTTTTGCAAGAGTTTGCTGGAAAAAAAAAAAGTTAATTTGCTGAAGCAACTTTTAATACCTGGAGGCTGCTGAGCTGGAACTCCTGTCGTGTCCTACATTTCACCAGGTTATCCAAACGTTAACAAACCAATAATAATTACACACACTTGCAAGCGTAAGCTCTGACTTGCCTACCGCACAGGCTCGGTGCAAAGAGGGTAATTAGGAGGGGAGTGATTTAGGAAGCTGTAACTGAAAGAGCCAGATGACTACGGATGAAGCTGCAATTCGGCTAGACAGTGAAAAACGCTTTTCATTTTAGTCCAAGCTCCCAGGTGTTCATCACGTAAGCCACGAGAGGACACGGTTTGCATTTACCAGTATTGCCCAAGCACTGGTTTGTACACAGATGCGAGCGCTGCAGCTTCCAAACGTACTGCCAGACCCCCAAGTATCCGACAGCAGCTCCCTTTCAACTCATTTACTTTCTGCTTTTCCAACCTGAGCACCCAGACAGCCACCGCCGCTCCCCCCAGGCACGCCAACGAGCGTCACAGACCGAACCGATGCATCCAGCTGCTCATCGGGGAAGTTCCCTGGTTTCTCATCATCCCTGTTCGGACCCCTCACACATCTCTGGTCTCCCGGTCAGTCCTGCCTGGTCGCAAGGCATCACAGAGCCAAAGGACAGCCATGGCTGTGGGTCGCTGGCGCAAAGTAAGAAGGTCCCACAGCAAAGAAGCCTTTATCGGAGGCAAGGAGCCCGCGGCTTAGCCGCTGGCGCACGTCCCAGCACACTCATCCTCACGTGATGGGAGACAGAGAAGTTACAACGCTAGAAAACGCTACCATGGCTAGACGAACCCCACTTTTTTCAACGTTTCGACCCGCTTTTGGCAACGGAGGGCTTGGGTTTTCAGTTGCATGAATCTAGAAGCTATACGGAAATGACCGTAACCCACGAAGGGTCATTCTGAGCCGTAACGCTCAGCGCGCATCAACCCTGCAAGGCGAGAGGGGTGGGACGGGCCAGGGCAAAGCGGAAACGCACAGCCGATCTCCGCGTGACGATCCGAGTCACCTGTGGCCGGGGTTGGACCGCGGTAAATCCAGGGCAGAGGCTCACCGATCCCCTCTGCACGGCTCTGCGGCACAAGGCGCCTCCGTGCCCACCTCCTGCCTGGCAGGGCTTTGGTGCACCCTGGAGGCAGAGCTGCCACGGTGGCTCCCTCTGAAAGCCTCACGCTGCCTCCAAGGAGGACTTTGGGCTCAAGATCCTGCTCAGGGATAATTTTAAAGCTACCCTGGATGTAATAAAAATTGCGTCAGGTCAGGTGTATTTGTGCCTTTGAATAAAGAATAATAGAAGTGCTCTCTTCTTTTCCTTTTTTCCCCTTTTCCAGACACCCAGGTTGCTCAGGGATGTCAGATCTGGCCTTTGTTGCGGTTTGTGGGAAGCCCACCTATGCTCTCTGTGCTCTTAAAACTTAAATATAAAGCTGAGGGATCTTCAAAGGCTCCCTTTCTCCAAAACAGGCTTTGCTCAGTGACCAAACCTGTGTTAAACGCCACCAAACTGAATCCCAAAAGGCAAAAAGCCCTGATGCAGCTCAAAATCATCAGGGTTTCAAATGCACTAATGGTTGCTCGTTTTCTTCTCTCCCTCGGGAAGGGTCCGTCCCAGCTACTTGCCGCTGTCCTCCAGTTTGCCGTTAGTCCCTGCGCTCTCTGTGCTCAAACGTCCCAGCGCGAGGGAAATCCATCCCAGACGCCTTGGATGTATGTGAGCTGGGCAGAAGACACTCGGGGAAGTTTCTGGTCTGTCTCTGCTGACTGCTTGGACTTAAACCCCCTGCCCGGGTTCCGGGCAGGCAACGCTGGGTGGTGGGAATCGTCCTCTCGCTGCAGGAGATCTCAACGCAACGTGTTGTCCTGGTGATTCAAAATGAGCGCGGTGGGGATCAGAGCAGAGGAGGAAAGGCTCCTCTTGAAAGCGCCCAGACGCAAACCCCTCCAGGCGGAGGATCCAAATTCCTACCGTCGCAAAAAGCAAGCGGTTTGAATGGCGGCAAAGTATCGTTTCCCTTAGCGCCCAAGCAACCACCCTGCCTCGGGAGGTAATGAAAAAAGGCAGAAAGGGCTCAAACTTCTCCCTCTGCACAGCCTGCACTACACAAGCCGCATCATCGCTTGGTGGCCGTGCCCCAGCCGAGCCGAGCCAGCCGTCCCAGCTGCCTTCTCCCCTGCTCGCTTTACCCTGCCTCTTGGCGAGCCAAGACGACGTGCGGCTCCTCCTGGGAAGTCTGGACTCCGCTCTCCTCCGTCTCTGCGGCTGCCCTGCTCCACGGGGCTCGGCGTTGCAGCTCTTTTTTCACGTGCCAGCCTTGTCGGCAAAGCTGCGTGACACGGTATCACTCGCGGAAAGGCTGATACTGAGCTGACACCTCCATAGACACCTCGGCTGATTAGCTTGCATCTCGTACGTGGTATGGAAATTTCTGCCTTTCCAGGCTCCTGTGCCTGGTGACATCAGTCCCCTCAGGTCATAACCAAGCACAATCTTGCCATCTATCTTTTACCTTCCATGGAAGCCGATGCTGGAAAGTCTTAATGAGACTTCAGACTTGCTTGCTGCAGCCATCCCATTGCAAGGGGCTTTGTGCAGGAGAAAGCTCTCGGGTAGGTGACACATCTGCTTGTGGGCCAGGCAGCTGTAGGTGTACCACAGACAGCAGCCCTAAGGGCTGGGGCTATAAACTGGGTTTTATGAACCTCAGGCTCTGAGGGATTTGCCATCCACCCTACTTTGCAGAGGGGTACGTAGAGGAGACCCTGCTCACTGGCCTGGTCCCCACTGTACCCGTTTTGCATCAACTGGAAAAGAAGTTGGACTAGGACCATCTTCTGAGGTGAATAACCCCACAGCTCAAGAAGTGCAATGGAAAATGGAGGAGAAAAGAAGCGTTACCTTAAAAAAAAACATGGAAAGACGGAGTGCAGCACATGGATCAGGAGCCTGGGCTCTCAGGAGGACAAATCCTTTGGTAACGATCACCCAGATACATGAGGAAGGCCCACAGTTCATCAAACCTTGGCATGCCAAGTATGAGTCTTCCGGCCTACGTAAGATGTCCACCTTAGGACTCACGGGACCAGAGGGCACATCTTTGTGTTCAATAAACTCACGTAGTTTTCTCTTCCATGAAGATGTCAAATCCAGTTTTGAACGTCTGAACTTTCAGTATCCACCAGATCTCGTGGCAGGGCTCTCTTCAGCATCATCTGAAGACCCACTTCATCCTGAGCCTGCTCCTGCTATCTTCGCTTTCATGTCTTCCAAGTCTTTCTACTGAAACCGATGATGAATAACTGCTTCCTCCCCAGTTTAACCTTGTGGCTTCTCATTATGTCCTCCTTTGGACTGGACTACTCTAATTTACAGTTCCTCATATAAAAGCTGTCCCAGAGGTTTTGTCCCCTTTTCTACATTTTCCTGTTCCATTGGATCTTTTTTTTTGCTACTGCACAGTTGGTGACACAAAACCAAAACTCTCTTACAACCAATACCTTCTTGCAAAGACGTTGGAAAGCAACGCTCTGCTGAAAGGATTACTGGGAAAAGTTGTTTTAATGATGTTTGGATCATCAAGGTTACCGGATCGCTCCCGACCGCGAAGACAGGTGAAAGATTCCCTCCAAGAGACCTGCCCGGTCTGGACTTCACGTAATAAAGTTTGGGGACCCAAATCACGTATGCAAATGACGAAAATAAACCGTAAGTTGTGCAGGTGGCCCTCAAATCCCATAAAATCTTTCCAGATGATTTTTTTTGTCTTACTGGTGAAATCAGGAAGGAACTCTAAAAAATTATTTCGGACCTAGACAAAAGCAAACCGAGCATGAGGGCCAGCGTGCCACAATCTTACGCAAGCATTTCGTCTGGGTTACAAGCACGCTTAGCCGCATCCAAAGAGACTTAATTGTTTTCTGCCTTTCAGCAGTTCTCTAGACAAAAACAACATCTTGATGTGTGCGCCGGAGGCATTGCTCATCCAGCGGTCTAGTGCGTCAGACGCAGAGCCCCGGGTGCGACCTCAGGGTATCCCCGGGACCTTTCACGCTGAGGAAGAAGAAACTGGGCAGAGCTGAGTCTCCTGCATCACGGACGATGCTCCAAGGGCTGCAGCTCAGGCCTCTGCAATGTCTAAGCAAGCTGGGCAGCAGAAGGGCTTGTCCAGCCGCCGTCTAAGCACCGTCTCAGGGAAACCGTGGCACCCTCTGGTTTGCAAAACGTGGCTCTCGCAACTTCCTACCTGCCCGGAGTCTGCCCTCCAAGCCCGCTCTGCGCGGGGAGGGCACTCAGACAAGAGGGGAAACCTACTGCAAAGCAGGTTAGTAGTTAAAAGTTAATAATTTTTCCATTATACTGTTCCTACAGCGATTCTGCAGCGGATTCTTTTCTGCGGATGAAACGGTGAGCACCCTGGCTTCTGCAAATTGGAGGCGGTTTCATACAAAAGACTTGAATTCTGCAAAGATCTTAATTGCTGGAGAAGCCGGAGCACAAAGGACAAAACAAAGCTCTATTTTTATCCCGGAGAGCACAGTGCTGTACTACAAGCCTTTGGCATTAGTCTCTTTGTCTCTCCCTCTGTAAGCAGAGCCACCTCCTGCCTCTTCCCCGTGGGTATCGCTTTTCTGCAGGGGGACCTTACCTGTGCCCCCACCCCTGCGTTGCCCGTCAGGCCGTCGGGGAACCGACGGGTTTGTAAAGTGGCTTTCGGCCTTTGGCCGGATCCAGTTACTGCTTCTCACCCCAGAGAGGAAAGCAGTGACACGGAGGAAAACAAACCCCCTCAGAGTAAGAGCCCTTAGTTTTTGCGCAGCCTGGGATGTGGCTTTTGTGCGACCAGGGATGAGGTCGTTTTATGCACAAGGAAAACTTGCGGCTTGTCCAGACTGTCCCAGCGGGTCAGGAACAGGAGCAGCAGCAGGGATCAGACCTCCGGCCCCAGGAACGATGCTCTGCAGCCACTGGACCACATAGCCATCCTCTCTGATGTCTCACCAGCACGGTATGCTGCCCTGGCCACTGCCTCCGCTTGCTTCTTGCATCTCTGCCCTCTCCTGTGCATATGGTTCTCCACCCCACATCACTCATATGCATCCCACAGTGTCTTCTCCTGCTCAGACACTCTCAAATCCACATGTGGGACCTCACATCACGCACTCGCCTCCTGCACATGCCCTCTCCCAGGGCCCTTCACGGTGGGACCACGCGCTGTGAATTTTCACCCATCTTTAAAGTATTTTGTAGGTGTCCCCAGGGGACCAGAAGAGAAAGGACAGTGGCGAACTGAGTTCCAGTAGGAAGTCGGTATTTACACCCAGGTCGTCCCACCATGCAGCAGTTACTTGGCTTCACCACCTGCCTTCCAGGATGGGACACGTGGCATCAGGTGAAGCACCTCACCTCTGCAGGGTGGGTGCGTAGGGCTCATGGTTATTGGTCCTTCTCTTGTGTGGAGCATTTTCAGTGTTCCCCTACACCAGCAAATTAACCACGGGCAGGATGCGGAACTGCCCATCATCCACCCGCACTGGGACGGGGCATCTCTGGGGTGGTTTGGATGGGTCTTGGCCGGAGAGGAGAGATTCCCAGCCTGCGGATGCCCTGTCCAGTCAGGGGCTGGAGATGGGTTTCTGGGCTGGTGGCACTGCTGGTCTGGCCCCTTTGAGCTGTCCTCATCTCCCTGCTTCCATGCTCTGCCCCGTTCTTTGGGCACTTGGATGCACAGAGCCCTGGGGAAAAGCTCCCAGGGACAGCCGCTGTCCCGGAGCCGAGACCCACCGGAGCCCAGAGCCCCTCCAAGGAGCCAGCACACAACCAGCTGCTGTAAGGAGGCTGAGGTGCCCGGCCTGGCCAGGGAAGGATTCTCTTACCCGCTAATTAGCAGCATGCTGATGGCTGCTGAGGCAGGGAACAAAAGAAACTCAACAAGCAGCGCAGTCACATCTGGGCACCGGCCCCCTCCATTATTCAGCGTGGACCTGCATCAGGTGTCATGCCTTTATCTGGGGCTTCAATAAATAGCACTAATCAGCTGCATGTGAATTATTCACTGAGACCACGGCTCACCTTTCCCAACCCCAGTGCCAGGGCTCTGCTTCTCCCCACTCCGCTCCCTCCTCTCCAAGAATTATGTCTGTCTCTCCTCCTCCCCCAACTCATTTCTGTGCAAGAAGGATGGGCACAGTTACAGTACCCTCTGACGACCCTGGGCTTTGATTTTTTTTCTTTTGTACCACAGATTCCCTGCGTTCCCTTGAGGGAGGTGCTCGGCACCAGCTGCCGGGGATGGGATGGGGCCAGGTTCACCGGCTGTGCCTTGGCACTAATATCCTGGTGTAGATGTTTCTTAGCCAGCAGGAGAAATGCTGTGAGTCTGAACAGAAATCCCTGGGTAATCCTTTTATATTTATGACTTGGAGTAGCCTATCCTGCAGGTTGGTTCCTGCCAGAGATGCTCAGGACTGAAACGCGTTCCTTCCTCCATCAGTAGGCAGCTTACGGGGCTGGTCTAAGGCTCTCCTGTTGTTGCCTCTTTTGGGCTCCTGGTGGTCTTCCACTTCAGGGAACTTCAGCCTTTTCCACCCAGCCTTCACCCACAGCCAGTTCTCAGTTCCTTCATCCCAAACCACATCCCCCACGGGCGTTGCTGCTCCTGTCTCTCCCAGACCCCTCTCCAGCCATTGAGGGTTCAGCTCTGTCACCTAAACATGAGTACCTGCTGCCACACAGGTGTCCGGGGATGTCTGAGACAAACAAAGGTCTGGCAGATACAACTTTGGATCTACAGGAGACATGGGTCCTTCCAGAAGCTGGATGCTCAAAGGGTGCTGGAGACCCATGTGGGTACCTGAGCTGAACCTCAAGCCCCCATGGACACCTGCACTGCAGTGAGAGGACACGAAGCCCCTTTCGGGATCCTGCTTCCCATTACCGTCAAGGGAAACCCAGGGGAAACGTCATGTTTGGTGTTTGCTGAAGGGGCTCTCTGATCCTGGCTCCTTTCCTGGCTGGGCTGCAGGGATGAGCTGCTCCGGTGGCCCAAAGCAAAGGTGGGCAGCGAGGAGAGCCCAGTGTGCTGAGTCTCTTAATCGCCGAGGGACGGACCGAATGCACACTGCCACAGACATGCTTCGGGGTTCATTGTACCGTTGTCTCTAAATGCCAGCGCGAGGAAACAGTGTGTAACCTGAAGGGCTGTTTAATTTAGCAGACGGAGACGGAACAGGCAATTAAACTCTGGCAAACGTGTGCAGCGAGGTGCTGGGTACCCCACCGCTGTGCCGGGCGCTCCACCGCTGCCCCGGGCAGCGGCTCTGATGCTGCTCTGAGTCAAGGCTGGTCCAGCTGTGCCTCACAGAAGGGCGAGAGGAGACCCCAGCCGGGGTCTGGCTGCTGGGGAGCATGAGCTCTGCATTTCAATACTTAAAGGGGGCTGTGAGAAAGGCGGGGAGAGGCTTTGCACCAGGGCCTGCAGCGACGGGACAGGGGGGGTGGTTTTGGACTGAAGGAGGGGACATTCAGAGCAGATCCAAGGGGGAAATTGTTCCCGCTGGGGGCGGTGAGACCCTGGCACAGGCTGCCCCGAGAGGCGGTCGATGCCCCGTCCCCGGGAACGTTCAAGGCCAGGTTGGACGGGGCTCTGAGCAACCTCATGGGGCTGGGGATGGCCCTGCCCGTGGCGGGGGTTGGCCTGGGTGGGCTTTGGGGGTCCCTGCCCACCCAAACCCTTCTGTGAATCGATGATTTTGTGCTTTCAAAGCAAATGCACCCCAGAAACAGGAGCAGCCCAGAATGATGCAAAGCGGGCAAACACGTTGGATAAATATTTCTGGTGGTTGTCGCAAGCTAGGGGCAGTTTGTGGGTAATCATCACAAAAGAACCAGCAGCCTCTGATCCACTGATACCAACTTCTAACGAAGCTGGAATAACAGAGAGATCCCAGCGCAGCAGAGTTCATATAGGGTGAATGGAGAGAGCCGGGCTAACCTGGCAGCCACCCTAGGAAAAGAGTAGGAAAGCTTGTACGGGAGTCAAAGAATAAGCAACTAAAAACTGGAGTGCAATCAGTGACATTGAAGGCAGGTTTCTGAGGAGATAGAGCCTGTCAAGACAAGCTAGGTTTGCTTCTTTGGGGTCGGTTTGTTTGGTAACTGCGTGGAAGGAGCAGGTTCT
This sequence comes from Steatornis caripensis, assembly GCA_013398225.1. Taxonomy (NCBI): domain Eukaryota; kingdom Metazoa; phylum Chordata; class Aves; order Caprimulgiformes; family Steatornithidae; genus Steatornis; species Steatornis caripensis. Next base: position 37,488 of record VZSC01007939.1, read on the forward strand.
TACAAAATGTTTGGTTTACCACTGCCTGCTATCAGAGCCACACGCTGATGAGAGCAGGTTAATGGAGATACTCTAAAAATAAGACATCAGCTCAGAATCAGCTTCGAGCGACAGTGCTACGGTGCAGTTTTGCTATTAAGCCCATGACTCCTACACCAGTGACTGGGACGTAAAGACAACTTACAAACAAATTTCAAAATAACGTGAAGACTGACAGAGCAGTCAACCAGGGAGAGGGTGGAGGCAGCCACGGAGAGCAGCGGGGACCTTGGGATGTGCCTGAGCCGAGCAAACAGATCAGTCGTCTGCCAAAAACACTGCCAAGAAGCAGCATCTGCACCTCAGGCTGGCAGAAAACGAGCCCCGCTTCCATGAGCGCAACGGCTCCGGAGAGCGCGACCAGCAGCCCAACATGGTGAACAACGAACCAATTAATTGTTGTTTTCACAACAATTTTTCTCGTTAACAACAAAACAACAATTGTTCTGTTGTTTCAACAGCTCCCAGCACGAACGGAGGAGGGGTGGGGTCGAAGGGAGACGCGCTTTGCCCTCCGTCTGCAGGGCTGGCGAGATGCAGGGCAGAAGCGGAGGCATCCAGCCGGTGCCTGTACGTGCCTGTAGGATGTTGAAAGTGGGAGATCAGCGGGATAAAGAGCTGCAAAGACGACTTGAGATGGTAAAAACCACTGGGCAATGAGAGAACAGCCTCCTCAAGGACAAGACTGAGAGGTGGTTTGACTACAAATGTGCAAGGGCTTTCAAGGGCAGAAAACGCCTGGCAAGCGATGGGCAGAGATGCCCTTGGTTGCGTGTGCTGCAGACACCACGATGGGGGAGCCCAGCTGCCTCAGCTCAGACTCCTGGGTCCCTGGGACGAGAAGGGTCCTGCAGTCCCAGAGGCTGGAGCTGACACTGGCTGGGGAAGGAGGTGGATCTCCAGGTCTGCATCTGTCCATCTCGGGCTCCCACCGCCCGCCTGCTGCCCACAGCCCCTGAGGAGTCCCTTCGCATGCATCGGGATGGTTCAGGGCTGCAGAAACCATTGGGATCTCCTGTTCCATGTGCCCGTCACTCGCGAACCTATTGCCCACCCCAAAGGCGCTATCTCAATGCAGGTGCCTGTAGGACACAACTCCAAGTGACTTGTACTACGTAAGGCTCCTGTGGCAGAGCTGAGATCTCCCCACAAGCCCTGGACCACTCTTCTGCCTGTTCCTGCCATCCATTCCCCACCCAACTCATCCACCTGGCTGGGACCCTCCGGGAGCTCCTCGCCTTTCCTCTCCCAGAGGGCAACTGAATAAAACAAGTTTTTTCAACTCTCCTTCTGCTACTCAAGCTCCTCCTTAAACGCAAGACAAAGGTAGGTAATTTTTTTTTCTCCATTTGTTGTTTGAGTTTTTGGTTTTGTTTGGGATTTTTGTTGTTGTTTTTATTTTTTTTAAACATGTATATTTAACATGCCTGCCCGGCATGCCATCTGCCTGTCTCCTCGTTTTTTTGGCTCTGAAGCAAGCTCTTGCATGAACACGTGCCTGGGAGATGTTGAGGAGACCCTGCTGAGCTCCAGCTGGGGAAGACACATTACATTAGTGCAAAGTCCAACCACAAGCAAGAGCCTTTCCTCGACTCTATTTTTCCCTTTCCCCTCTTTAACATCCGTGCAAATGTTCTGCAGGACAATTCACGTGTGCCACTTCATGTTTTCGTGAAATGCTCCCATATTTTTGCAATGACGGCATGGATAAATTTATGAAATGCACTAAGGCTGACAGAAGGGACAGGGAAATTTTCCTTCTCTCGTGCTCATTATTAATGTAGGTGCAAGACTTAGACTGTAAATTAAACTTAGACTGTAAATTAAAATATGTTGATAACTTTGCACATAATACGTAAGGTATGACAAGCACCATGGTATCCACGTGAGAAAAAATTACAAGAATAAGACAGATAAACACTTGCAGAACTTGCAAAAGCTGGGGGACTACATTTAGGTATCAACTTCCACCTTGATAATTAACCAAAAGACTTCAGTTTCTCTAAACGCATGCAAATTGTATCGAACCAAATGGCAGCACCTCGGGAAAAACACGGCAGGGACTTGGTGCTGACCACCATCTGGTTGCCGATGGTTAGCAACCTCACTCGCTGAGCTTCACACATCGCACCTCAGCTTCCTCGCCCTTCCCAAGAGGCATCGCCAATGTCTTCCTCACCCTCCGGTCTTCAAACCAAACAGGGATGTGGCTCCAGCTCAAGCAGGAGCTCCCTGTTCCCACCGGAGGGGTCGCTGGGAGGGAAGGACAGACCACGTTCTCACCTGTTGGTGAAGACTTTGCTGTAGTTGAACACCTGGATCTCCAGGATCTCATTCCCATCGACGTTGCTTGCCACCGGCCAGCGGAAGGTCTGTGGAGAAAGGACGGGAGGGACGTGTCAGGCTTGTTTCAACGAGCAAGAGGTGATGGGGATGGAGCTGAAATGACCGTGGAAAAAGGCTAACTAGCCTAACTAGCCAGATGACCATGAAAAAGGCTAACTAGCCTAACATTTTCCCAGTAAAAAGGCAGACAGGGCTGTTTTACAGGGGTCTCATGAAGAATGTGCCTCAGTACCAAATATTTTATATATATAGTATGAATATCAATATACACTGTATAAATGTGTATATATATTTTATAGATATACACACACGTTTTACATGTATACATCTATACATTTACACATATAAATATATATATATGTGTGTATATATAAAAATCGCTTTCATTTGTGGGGTTTTTTTTGCTTCCCAAGGCAAGAAGTCTGTCTGCCAGGCTAAACCACCCGAGCTGCCTTCTGTTTTCCAAGCCACGGGTCTCTTGTGGCCTCCCAAAGCCAAGCGCACCCCATTGCCAAGCTGCCCTCGGCGCACCGCGGGGTGGGAACGTGACACCGCAGATGCGGAGGCAGCGGGGTTGAGCCCTGCGTCACTTACGGGAGCGGCAGGACTGCGTTCAAAGTCTTGAAAGGGAAGTGCTTGCCAAGCAACTTCACAGGAAGAAATTAGTGACTCTTCAGAAATATGCCAACACTCATTTTTTAAGCTATTTTTTCCCCTTTTCTGCAGTGAGTCAAGGAAGCAAATGAAAAAAGTATCTTGAAATACAACAGAAAGCTAGAAATGGCCCCATGACACTGATGATAACATTTTGCTTACGGTCTGGCCTCACTCCTCATTCTGCAGCCTCATTTACTTTGGGCTCTCCACCGTGGGGATGCAACTCAGCCCTTCCCCTTGCAGCATGTGCACTGCTCTCTACCCGCTCCTTCCCGCGGCTCTGATGGTCCATTAGCCGGTACTAGCTACGTTGATAAGTGCAACCAGCAGTCCCAAGGCTAATGATGAGCTGCCTGTTCCCTCCTGCCGTCACTATGCCACTCTGGCCTGAGAAGTTGTTCCACCTTGACTGTTCAACACATGCAGGTGGGGAGCAGACGATTCATCAGTTCGGTGCTCCGGACCCCAGCCTCTCCTCTTCACCATGGCCCTCAGAAACGCTGGTGAAGGGGACAGAGACCACCATGTCATGAGCAAAGCAGCAGCCCGTCAACCTCCCGTAACGCTCTGGACGTTAAACTGGGCAGTCGAGTCCCCAGCCTGCTTTGCAGCGGGAGGTGACGTTTCCAGATTCTGCCTAGAGCTGGCCAAAGAGGCCAGAACTTAGACTTTGTCAAGGGAAGCTCTTGACTTTTAACGGCAGTGGTAGTTTACTACGGGATAAGCTGCTCTGCCAAGATCAGGACTTCTGGTTGCTTCTGAGATGGAGACAGAAAGCCCAAGCAGAGGGGGCATGATTTCTGCCTGGATCATAGAATCATAGAATCACCGAAGGGTTTGGGTGGGCAGGGACCTCCAAAGCCCACCCAGGCCAACCCCCGCCACGGGCAGGGCCATCCCCAGCCCCANGGACTTCTGGTTGCTTCTGAGATGGAGACAGAAAGCCCAAGCAGAGGGGGCATGATTTCTGCCTGGATCATAGAATCATAGAATCACCGAAGGGTTTGGGTGGGCAGGGACCTCCAAAGCCCA
>VZSC01007940.1:4470-21352 GCA_013398225.1 Steatornis caripensis
GCTTGATCACATTGATCGTGTAGCGTTGTCTGGGAACCCGCACGCGACAGTGCTGCATCAGGATGTTTAACTTGTGTTATAATACTGTTGACAGTGTTTTCTATTACCTCATCATTCTTCTATTATCTCTGTAGAAACTTAACTTTTTGAAATGATAGGATTTCACTTCTGAGAGAACAAATGGCTATAGAGAGAGGCAAAACACTGGATTACTAGATTTTGTACTACAGGTCCTATACTATTACTATCAATTCAGATTAAATTTTAAGGAGACATTCCATACATATGAATGTTACCTAAAAGGCATGCAGAAAACCCTCTGTAGTAGTTAAAATCTGAAATATAGAATAAGGTTTTGCTATTTTTTTATGCACTGGGTATTGGCGAGTGTGAAAATTTCCAGCATTTGCTCAGTCTCTTTCATACAATTGTACAGTGTCTTTTTTCAGCGTCAAGTAAAAGACTTTTATTCTCTGTGTTGACTATGCAATTTTTACTTACATTTTGTAGTTGGCTTCGACTTACCATATGTTTGTAGGATTATGATTATTTTAAAATAGATCTATTTTGCATGTGAAATCATTGCTACAAGGATATTTCTTGGTAAATGTTAGGTATTTAGAATTTACTTATGCTTAAGGACACATTTAGCATCGTAACAGTCTCTGATAAGCAGAAATTAGATCAGGTTATCCAAGCATCACTAGAATATTTTGCAAATTTCAGAGTCTTATACTTTGCTAATGATAATATTTTGAGGAGCACTGTAAACTGCTTCTGTAATTAAAGTTTGTTAAATCACATTAGGCTAGACTTGGCATAAGGGAATGTTGCATCTGCCAAAGTCCAAAACATAAACTTTGATTTAATCAAGGATGCCAAAGCAGTTGAGTTCTTCACCACTTAATGTATTGGTTGGATATTTATGATCATCACCACTTGATATGTTGAAATGGGAAAAATAGATTAATTTTCACAGACTATTTGCAAACCAGTGACTACCTTTTGAGGAAATCAAAATATTGACCACTAGTTTGAAAAAACAGATGTAGAGAATAAAACTCCTCCCTCCTCCAAAGCAAAGCTTAAATGGGTATCTGAAATGAACTATCATAACTGTGCAATTTTGTTCACTTCTAATGAACCTATAAGCAATTAAAATATTGGGCCAAGGCTCACAACTATTGCAATGTAATCAAGGTAGCACAATATAAGCACTGAATACAAGTGAGTTCGATCTTTATTGTATCACCTTTCATACCATCTAAAGTTATCTAGCTCAAGTATTTCAATTATGGAATAGTACAGTTACTCCCTGGGTTTCTGGCATGTTGTATTGGCACTTTAAGAGGAAAAATAGCCCTTTCTGTTTCTATATGGGACAAGATTGAAAGAAGTCATCATTCTCCTTGCCATTCACCTCTTCACCCTACTTCTCTGTGTTTGCCTCTGTGTATGCACAGCATTGTTTTGATCATTCAGTGTGGCCTTGAATGACATTCCAAATACATCAGCACGGATTTTTTTGTGCAGTACCTTATGCTGTTTATTAGCCCTCCTATCTCTAATACTATGGATTATTCTGCTTTCCTTTTCCTCAGCTGTTAAGCTTTAAGCTAGGCTCGATACATACTTTGGCAATTTCATTGTCCCCTCTGGATAGGAACTGATGTCTGAAATTCATTTTCCTAACAGGATTTTTTTCCATTTGCTGACTCCACTGTCAAATTTGGTCAGCACTGGAAAAAGTGCACAAAATCCAGTTCCACTAATGATATCTATTAGTTTGTCTGCAAGTTGGCCTTCCTTTGCTCCTACTTTGCCGTTCTATTAAGGTGCAAAATACAAAAGTCTGATGTGAGGTTAACTGGCAGAAAACAAAATATATGGTAGCAAATGGGAGAATATCTGTTAAATAACACTGATAGTCCAAATTTGATTACTTCAATTCTTTTTCCTCTTCCCTCAAGTATTACTGTACAGTTACTGTATGACTGGAAAAGACAGATTTTTAATGTTTAGGACATACAGTCTAAAAAATCTTAAGCAAGCTTGTTAAAGACAACGGATAACTCCAATCTAGTTCATTAATCTCTGTGATATCTAACTTAGTACCCTTCATATATGTCTTGTCAGAATTGTTCATATTTTGAGCATTTTTCAAGTTTCTTCTGTTTTATTCTTACCATATCAAGAGATGAGAATTTAATGACTGAGAACACAGTATATATGGATCCCAGGCTATTCCTACAGCTTAATAGTTTTTGTATTACTGATAGGACCTTTGAATCTTCTGAACAATAGTACCTAGCCCATTTCCACAGTATATTTTAAGAGGAGTTAACTGTGTTTTACAAATGGGAAATTGATACACTGAATAATACTTACTATTCCTAAAAACTGATTGGAAAAGAAATCCTGTATAATGAAATGACTACTGAAAAATATCTTCTTTATTATTTTTTTAAAGAAATTGAGTATGGTATTTAATAAAGTCATTCTGCTTGCACATATTTTTCTGAACTTACCAGTTTTTGGTCATGTTGTAGAAGGTACAATGACTTGTTAAAGAGGTCAATTTGCTATTTTTCTGGTGTTGCTTTTGGTGAAACAAAATAGACTACAAAATATAGAGAGATTTAATATGGTATGTCAATTATATTTCTGAATGGAAATTGTGTTAACAATTTTGTGTGTGTACACACAAAGGATCAAAAGCTTGATCATTTCATAGGCTTTGGATATTTACACTATATTTCTACTGTTTTATCAAAATGTACTTTAGAATCTACATGAGCAGAAACCAAACATTTTATGTTTTGTGTAATCTCCGAAGCAGACTGTCTTGTCAAATTTACCGAAAAGTGTTTTCATGCAAAAATTAACTCATCTTCCCACGAGGAGAAATTTCCACTCTTCCTTAAAACCCAACTACCTCAAATCTACACTTAGTTTTCTTAAGTTGATAAATAAATGAAATAAAATATGCGCTTTTTCTCTAGGAGAAGAGAGCCTTTGAGGTCACTCTGCATGTGAGCAATATGTGACAGGAACTTTGTGACTGATATCACCAAACTTTAGGTGTTTACAACACTGATGCCTACAACTAAGGTACTTGTCTAGGTTGACACTACCATCTGCAGAGTTCTACTCCACAGATGCCATGCAGAGCAAGATACAGCTGCCCAAAGATAGGTGTCCATTTGTGTGTGGGATTATTACTAGAGTTCATGTGAAGTTGGAAACAGTTCTTGTTTTCCTTTCAGTTCTACAGTTTGCACTGGTAAAGAGAAGAATGAGAAAGGTTCTTTGTTTGGTTCACACAAGCAGCTTTCAAAGGAGATGGAATTAGAATCCACTTTCTGACTTTTGTTGTACTTATTCATCTTCTAGGAGACATGGACATGAGACTACATGAGTAGATGTCAAGTGAAGACAAAAAATTTTTGAAAACTGTCAATCTGAATTCAGTGGAAGACACAACAATAATTGCTTTATTTATGACCTTTTCAGTAACTTTGTTTAACAGAAATTTGCATTTTGAAACAAAAAAAATGGGTTTGGGCTGGAAATTGAAACTCAGATATCTAAGCAAGATATTTTTGTCTTTCTAAAGCTTTAAAAGGTCAGTCTCCAAAACCCAGAATATTATCTAGAGAGTTCTGATTATTAAGAAAATTCTAAATAACATTATTCACTGCTTAAATCACATCTCATCTAAAAGAGAAATTAATTTGCTCTTCAGAGCTGAGCGGGTTATGAAACAGGAGCCAATGCTCAGATTGAAATTCTCATGATATTCCCATTAAAGTTTAGTCAGTATGGATTTTTTTATACTATTAAACTTACCTTTTCTGTGGCAGTTTATTTTTTTCAGTATCTGAATATTCAGGATTTTTCTATTAGTGGGTTATGCTAATTTTCTGAATTTCTCTTTTACATGTTTTATTCCTTTATACGTATTAGCAAGGCTATATTAGACTTACTGTCCCAGATGATTAGTCCTTAATGTTACGTAAAATTATAGACTACCAATATTTAAATATCTAAGCTGTGGTATACAGCAATTTATCATGTTTTCTTACCAATTGCAAAGATCTCATATGTCATTTAAGGCTTAATTATGATTAAGAATATTTAATACATTCCAACTCACTCTAATAAATTGACCTTACATTTGCTCAGACTTTATAAAGGACTTCTAAAAATGAACAATTTAAACTGTTATAGCTCAAATGAGAAGATTTTAAAATAAGGATTATATTTTCCTCGCACTTTGGATAGCTGACCAGACTCATGGTCTCATTTTTACAGTGTTTCTTTAAAAATAATTGCTTGCCTTTTCACTTTCTTTTTCCTTAGTCATGATAAAATTTGAATAAACTTTGTTAACAGAGGAATTTTCCTTTTCTCCTTGAGGTATTATGAAACTGGCCTAGCCATCGTACACGCGTGTTTGTGAACTCTGAATCCTTAGTTTTGAGTGAAGCCACAGTTCAAAAAAGAAGCATTCCTATTAATTTATATAAAAAAATGTGTTCTCATAGGGGACTTTAACCACGCTGATATTTACTGGAAACACAACCCAGCTAAGCATGCACAGTCCAAGAGGTTCCTGCCGAGCATTAATAATAACTTTTTGAAATGGGTGGTAGAGGAGCCAACGAGGTGAGGAGTGCTGCTGGACCCAATACTAATAAACAAAGAAGGACTTGTTGGGGATGTGAAGGTTGGGGGCAGCCTTGGCTGCAGTGACCATGAGATAGTGGAGTTCAGGATTCTGCATGGAAGAAGCAGGGCAACAAGTAGGATTACAACCCTGGACTTCAGGATAACTTTGTCCTCTTCAAAGACCTACTTGGAGGAATCCTGTGAATTAGGGTTCTAGAAAGCATGGAGGCCCAAGAGAGCTGATTAGTATTCAAGAACCGTCTCCTTCAAGCTCAAGATCGGTGCATCCCTACAGGTAAGAAGTCAAGTGAAGGAGGCAGGAGACCTGTGTGGGTGACAAAGGAGTTTGTAAAAAAACTCAAAGGGAAGAAGGAAATGTACAGGATGTGGTAAAAAGGACTGACCACTTCGGAGGAATATAGGACCACTGTCAGAGTATACAGGGATGCAATGAGGAAGGATAAGTCCAACTTGAAATTGAATCCAGCAAGGGAGATCAAGGACAACAGGAAGGGCTTCTTCAGGTACATCAGTAATAAAAGGAAGCCTAGGGAAAATGTGGACCCACTGCTGAATGAGGAGGGCACCCTGGTGACAGAGGATGCAGAGGAGGCGGGGTTACTGAATGCTTTCTTTGCTTCATTTTTCACTGCTGAGGCTGACCCTCAGGATTCTAGTCCCTGGAGGTAAAAGAAATTCTGGAGAAACAGAAATTTTCCCTTGGTGGAGGAGGATTGGGTTAGAGACCACTTACGCAAACTGGATACCCACAAATCCATGGACCCCAATGGCATGCAGCCACAAGTGATGAAGGAGCTGACAGATTTGATTGCCAAACCACTCTCCATCATCTTTGAATGGTCCTGTTGGACAGGAGATGTGCCTGAGCACTGGAGGAAAGCCAATGTCACTCCGATCTTCAAAAAGATTAAGAAGGAGGACCCGGGAAACTACAGGACAGTCAGTCTCACCTCCATTCCTGAAAAGGTGATGGAACAGTTCATTCTGGAGGCCATCTCCAAGCATATGGAGGAAAAGAAGGCTATAAAGAGTAGTCAACATAGTTTTGCCAAGGGCAAATGATGCTGGACCAATCTGATACCTTCTATGATGGCATGACTGGCTGGGTAGACAAGGGGCGAGCAGTGGATGTTGTCTGCCTTGACTACAGCAAGGCTTTTGACACTGTCTCCCACAACACCCTCATAGCTAAACTTAAGAAGTGTGGGTTAGATGAGTGGACAGTGAGGTGGGTCTAGAACTGGCTGAATGGCAGAGCTCAGCATGTTGTGATTGGTGGTGCAGAGTCTAGTTGGGCTAGGACAGAACCAATTTTCTTTTGGGGAGGGAGGGGATTAACAAAGAGCGTCTGTTGTCCATTTAATAGCCAGCCCAGCTTTAAACTGTGACAGACTTATTGGTGCCCAATGTGGGGCTTGAACCAGGGCTCTGACAAGTTGCCTGAATTTTTCGAATTCCGGCACCAGCAGGAGGACACCCATATAAACCAGCTGAGAGATTTTCAGAGTCTTGAGGGGCTGGATATTTAAAAAGAGAGATTGCATCATGTTGTTGCTGAGTGCAATCTTATTTCCTGTCTTTTTAGAGTTTTGTTCAGAGTTAAGTGCCTACATGCTGCCTTACCTGCCTGTCCTGGTTTTGGCTAGGATAGAGTTAATTTTCACAAGAAAGCTGGGAGCGGGATAGCTGACCCAAACTAGCCAAGCAGGTATTCGATACCATTGACAGTNTTGATGGCATTAGGTTGCGCTGTGCACCAGTGTCTACCAAAGCTTCACATGTTTGCGATTCTAACGTTCCAGGCCATCGAATCCACACAGTCCAATAAATTCAGTTGTCCCTCTCCTTCACGTGGCTGGAGGCAGGGCCCCTCTAATTTTGCACATAGTACCCATCGAGGAATGGGTCTGTGCTTGTGTGGATTACTCTATCGTTCCCCCTACTTACACTTGGTGCATAGGGATCTGAAGCCCACGTACTTTGACTGTAGAAGCAGTCACTGGAAACTGGAGAAGCCATCCTCCTGGAAGAACTTTCCCTTGTATTTGTTCTACCTTGCAGCTCATGCACTCATGCCTGTAGGGTGTCAGCAGGTTTTCCATCCCATCTCCTCATGTCTTCTCCAAAATAATGTAGGAGGTACCACAGGACACTTTGTGGTGTGTTCTGTTTCCCTCGAGCTGGTTTTCTAGGAAGACGCCTTTCCATGATGGCTGAGATATTGGTCCCTACAGTTTGGGAACAGAGGTTCGCCTTGACTCTATAGAGCTGTTGGAATATTTTCTCCACAGCCGAGATGCAAGCTCGCATGGAGGTAGACACATTATCTCCATATTCCTGGAGTCGGGTACTTACTTCACCCAGAGCTGGTGCCCTAGTTTCTCCACCGATATCTAATATTGCCAGTGAATTGACATATGATGATGGTGTGTTCTGTAGAATCTTTTACCACATGGGTTGTGAGCACGGTACTTCATCTGGGTCAGTAGGTAACTGTGCATCCTGTGGGTCATAATAAATCAGCTCCTGCACAGCTAATTCCCTTAGGTACTGGATACCTTTCTCTATGTTAGCCCACTTGCCTGGTTTACATTCAGTATGGTCTTTGAAGAGTTATCTTTCTCTCACACCTGACAAGAGCCTCCTCCAAAGATTGCAGGCTGGTGCCCCTTTCCCAATTGTTTTATCAATGCCTCTTTCTCTAGCAAGGGAACCCAGCTGCCTGGCTTCTTTACCCTCTAAATCATATCTACTAGCCCCATTGCCCCAGCATGTGAGCAGCCAAGTGGTAATGGGGTCACCTTTGTGATGGGTAAAATCTTTTGTTATGTCTCTCAGCTCATGCAAGGATAAAGATCAGGAGATAGTGGTTATTGTCCCATCTTTCCCTTGCTGCTCCTCTTCCTCATCCTTTTTAGGATCAGGAAAAACCTGAGGCCCTTCATCCTTTTCTAAACGCATTGACGTACGTGTCTTTTTCTTCTTCTGTACTGGGGCAACTGTTGAGAATCTACAGGGCATCAACATTTACACTGCACACAAATAGCAGATGGTGGAGTGACCATAGTGTCTGTTGTGGGTGTTTCAGTAGCCACAGTACTCGTCGCTGGAATCGGAGTTGCAGCAGTGCTTGTCGCTGGAGTCAGAATAGTGACAGTACTCACTGCCTGAGGAGGAGCAATGATGCTTGTTGCCAGAGCTGGAGTAGTGACAATGCTCACTGTCTGGGGAGGAGCAACCACAGTGCTCGTCACCAGAATCGGAGCAATAGTGGTGCTCGTCACTGGAGTTGGAGTACTGACAAAACTCACTGTCTGGGGAGGAGCAACTGCAGTGCTTGCCTCCAGAATTGGAGCAGTAGGGTTCTTCTCATCAGAGTTGGAGTAGCAATGGTGCTCGCTGGCTGAGCTGAGGTGATGGTTCTTGTCACTGGAGCTGCAGTAATGACAGTGCTGGTGCTCATTGTCTGAGCAGGAGCGATGATGCTCACTGTCTTAGCTGGAGTTGCGCAGGTCTCGTTTTCGGATCTGGAGTAGCAACAGGGCTTGGAGCAGCAGCAGTGCTTTTTTTCAGAGCGTTGGTAGAGGCAGTGCTTGTTTTGGGAGTGTGAATAGCATGAGTGCTTTTCTTTGGCGTGCAGGCAGTGGCAGTGCTTGTTTTGGGAGAACGAGTAGCAACAGTACTCTTCTATAATGTCCTGGTTTGGGCTGCAATAGAACCAATTTTCTTTCAGTAACTTTACTTTTTAGTAAAGTCTTTTCTGAGAAACTGTAGTCTCTGAAATTAACTGCATGGTTTTCCAGACAGTAGCTGCTTCTAGCACTGAAAAGGCTTGGTGTTTATAGTTAGTGTTGGAACATCAGTAGGAATGGTAGGCAGAAAGGCTCTTGCTTATAGTTATCCCTATGGAGACCAACATCGATGCTTGCTTCTGCTAACTCTCTTATGCACCAGAAATAAAAGAGCAGAGAAGTGGTTACACCTGCGGCCCTGCAGTTGGGAGGAGCAGGTCAGACCGGTGACCCAAAACAGATCAAAGGGAGTATTCCATCCCATACGCATCATATTCGATATAAAGCTGAGGTATCACGAGAGTTACACTCTCTTCTTCTATGGCCAGCATCCGAGGAGGACTCCGTCCAATACTTCTGCCTTCGATCCTGATGCGTGCATTCCTGTGTCCAGCTCCTGCCTGCTGCCAAGTACAGTCTGGGACTTTCTTAGGGCATGCCCCACAGCGTCCGAGTGATGTATTCATCATCAATGTAGGGGGGAGCTCAATATTGGTTTTGTATATATTTGTATATTTGTCTATATTTCATTATTATTTTTCCTATTATTATTATACCTTATTGTCATAGTTAGATTAAAGCTGTTTTAACTTTTCCAACCTGTATGTCTCTTTGCCTTTTCTCTTTCCTCTCTCTTTTGGGAGGGAGGTGGTTAACAAAGAGTGTCTGTTGTCTGTTTAATAGCCAGCCCAGCTCTGAACTGTGACAAGGCCTGTGACTAGTGGTGTTCCACAGGAGTTGATGCTGGGTTCAGCATATTCATCAATGACCTGCATGAAGGGAGCGGGTGTACCCTCAGCAAGTTTGCTGATGATAAAATGCTGGGGGGAGTGGCTGACTAACCAGAAGGCTGTGTTGCCATTCATCATGACCTGGACAGGCTAGAGAGCTGGTCAGAAAGGAACCTGACGAAGTTCAACAAAGGCAATTGTAGAGTCCTGCACCTGGGGAGGAATAACCCCATGCACCAGTACAAGTTGCAGGTTAACCTGCTGGAGAGCAGCTGTGCCAAAAAGGACCTGGGAGTGCTGGTGGACAACAGGTTAACCATGAGCCAGCAATATGCCCTTGTGGCCAAGCAGGCCAATGGTATGCTAGGGTACATTAAAAGAAGAGTGTGGCCAGCAGGTTAAGGTTGAGGGAGGTGATCCTCCCCCTGTACTCTGCCCTGGTGGGGCCGCATCTGGAGTCCTGTGTCCAGATCTGGGATCCAGTTCAAGAGAGATGGGGAACTACAGGAGAGAGTCCAGCAGAGTGCAACAAAGATGATGAGGGGACAGGAGCATCTCTCTTATGAGGAAAGGCTGAGACTAGGGTCTGTTTAGCCTGGAGAAGAGAAGACTAGAGAGGGGATCTCATCAATGCTTATAAATATCTAAAGGGTGAGTGTCAAGATGTGGCTAGACTCTTTTCAGTGGTGCCCAGCAATAGGACAAGGTGTAATGGTCACAAACTGGAACACTGGAAGTTCCACCTGAACATGAGGAGGAACTTCTTTACTGTAAGGGTGACAGAGCACTGGCACAGACTGCCCAGAGAGGTTGTGGAGCCTCCTTCCCTGGAGATATTGAAAACCAGCCTGGACGTGTTCCTGTGCAACCTGCTTCAGCAGGTATGTTGGTCTAGATGATCTCCAGAGGTCCCTTCCAACCACTACCATTCTGCTATTCTGTAACAACAACAGAAATAGTAACAGATGCATGGATGTTCATGCACACATTTCCTTGCATAAGTAGTGATAAAACTACTGATTTTCCCTAGAGATCTTAAGAGAGTGGAGACGCATAGGATCTTTTTCAAATTGACAGGTGTAATACAAGTGGATTTAGGACCTGCAGCAGAGCCCTTCTAATATCATCTAGCTTCCTGTCTAACAGAGTTAATGGTAAACATTGGGATCTATTCACACCTGTCCTTCTGCCAATAGGCCCTGAGGAGTCTAAAAGTTGCATGGAAGAAAATAAATATTTTTGGAAAATGAGAAGGGATTTGTATTGGGCAAGTACACATGAGAAATCATCTTTCTTTGGGCATTTTAAAGGATATGATTAATACCGATATCTGGCTAGATTTTAATGCAGAGTCTTCACAAAATTCCTGAAGGAAGACAACAGAAATAATCCCATATCTATGAGCATGCTTGCATCTGTTCCAGCTTCTTCACAGAACCATTTGGGTGGGGTAAAACACATCTATGGTTGTATAATTTTGTTAGCGTGGTGATGTGCAGTACTTAGCAAACCTTAAAATATGCATCTACTCGACATTTTTTTAAACCTTAAGAGAAAACGATGGAAAAAAAGAATTTTCACAAGGAACTTAAACCTTGAAACAAAGCTGTCTTCCTTGTGTTTGCACCTTTTACTTGGGCTTGTCACTCTCGAGTTTCTCACATCCAGTGTTTTTCTTTATGGCCCAGGCTGTATCAAGAAACTCCATACTTTTTTTGACTGTATAATTTTCTTTAAAGGTTGAATTCATTAAAATAAATGGGAGCTTTAGATAACACATTTAAATACATCCTTAGAAATTCATTCTTTTTTAAAAGCTAGAGTAATTACCACAAAAAAGATAATAGGAGAAATGCTGAAGTGGTAGTCAAAGAAGGAAAATCATTGTTCAAATCAAAGAACTGTAGATTCCTGCTGTGATTCTGAGTTATCAAGCATGTCGTGACCTTATATTATTTTACAGGTCTGGTTGTAACCTTAGTAACTAGGTATCCATAGTAACATATATATTCCAAGGTAATTGTTTGATCAAAACCTTTCCACAATCTGATTTCTGAAGTTCTGTTACACTGTATTACCCATTTCAAAATGAAATTAGACCCCAACATTTCAATTTTTTGAATATTCCTTATCACACCACAGATTACCTTTCCCAAAAAGTATCTCCCCAGAGTTTTTGTCTTATCAATAACAAGTATGGCACTGCGTGTCATTAGTGAGGGTAGAGATGGCTGTATGTTGCAGTACATGGCTTGTGTTGAGAGTATAGAAATTAAAGAGAGTAGTTTAGAACATAACCCATGGATGTGCTTATTTTAACATACAGTAGGAGACACTTATTAAATTAAAAGTATATTTTCTATACTATGCCAACAGAAAGAAATTAAAATATTAAGTGTTAAAGTTACATTTATGTTAATTTCGTGTCACCTTTTAATATTTATGAAAAAAAGTCTTCGTGGTTTTAGAGCTTTAAAACCAACACAAATTACTGAACTGCTAAGAGACAATTTGAATGTTCTGCAATAATAAAGAGACCCAAACAACAATATGGGCACACAGCATAAAAATTAGAATGCAATGGCATCCAACTAATCATTTACATTCTGAAACAGAGTTAAGTTGGAAAACACTTTCAGCCCTGAAGCCATCAAAGTGAGCATTTTAACTCAGGGAAAGCTGGAAATCCTGAACATCTGTTGGACTGGTTGTGCTCAGGGTCCTCACATTTCATAAAAGTGGGAAGTGCTGTAAGTAATAAATGGCAGGAGAGGATATTATCTGTAGACACATGATCATCAGGTTTACCATTCTGGCACATTAGATTGTAACTTGGATGCTTTGGTGACTGGGAGATTTCTGTATCATATATTAGCAAAACACATTAAATTTAAAAATTAATAGTCTTTATATTAAATCCTCTTCAATATATTTTACAGATATTAATATTTGTAGTATCTGAATTAATTTATATAAAACATATTATATTGCATTTAATTAAAAAAAATCACAGCATTTTGCCAGAATCTCTTACCATAGACTTCCAAATTTTCTTATTACAAGAAAGGCATTTTCTAGGTTTTCCTTCAGCTCCTAGGTTCTTAATTTTTCAGAGGAAAAAAATAACTTCACAACCCACACCTAATTTAATCTGAAAGGTTATAGATTTATATTAACAATGGAGTATTTATTATTCATGAATTTCATAATTGCATAATATTGCCTCAGATGATCTTTTAACATATTAGCTATTTTATTTCTGATAACTTTCCTCTCTAATGTGAGTAGGGCTGATATTGTTTTACCTTCTGCATATCATGTGATTTTTAGGCATGATTCTCTACAGTTTATTTCCGCATTATTGCAGTGCGGACACAGAAAACAGGAAAAAGGTGCCCCCTAGTCCCCCATATTGTCATAGCGATCCAGGTTATAGATGCAATTTAAGAACACTTCATATAGCTTTCACCCATATCTTTCTTCTGCACAAATATGTACACACTCCTTTTCTCTGCAAGCCATGCTAAATCAATGACTTTAACACCAGTCTTGTCAGAATCACTGTGGTTTTCCTTTTTCTTCTTTTTTTATAGTGAGTGCTTTACATTGCTATGGGTAACCGGGTGATGGTTCAAGATTGTAAAACTTCATTGTTGATTTTCAGTATGTCTACATGACTATACCTAATTTGAACGCAATGACATGAAGAATCAGGTAAAATTAAGATAAATACCTGTGGAATCAATAAAGTTGATTTATTTTTGACTATTTAGTGGTATTGGTTTCCCATAGCACATCCTTGGGCATTGAATTTTATTACAAATAAATATATTCAGATTGTACAGCTGGAAAAAAACAGCTTAAACTGGGTGCCTCCAGAGAGGGACCCTGGACAAAGAAAACCCTGGACAATGATACCCTTACAATCTACGCACCCGTCTCTCACATGGTCTTCATGCTCTTTTTTCGTTCAGTGGTGTTTTCTGGTCTGGGCTCTTCTAACACCTAATTGGATTGTCTGCCTCTAGGAAGGCTGGTAACTGTCCTTATCTTGTAGAGTTGCATCTTCTGCTGATGGTTGCAGCCTCCTTATCTTCTGCTTTGTGCTTCTTGTGCACCTGCTCGCTGGCGGAGCATGTGAAACTGAAAAGTCCTAGAAGTAGGGTAAACACTACTTAGCAACAACTAAAACATCAGCGTGTAACCAACATTATTCTCATACTAAATCCGAAACACAGCATTGTACCAGTTACTAGGAAGAAAATTAACTCCATCCCAGCTGATAACATACCTACATAGAAGTTCACAGTTTGCAGCCTGAGGCTTCAGCAAAACTAGCGACTTATACTAAGTAAGTAATAAACAAATATTATACCAAATTGCACAACTTTATGCTGTAACCCCTGTGTCCTAATGCTGAATGATTGACTCTGAGTGATTCATTCTGTTTAAAACTTACTGATTTAAGTTAAATGACTAGTATTTCTTAACATTTCAATCTATTTGATTCTGCCTGAGAATGAGGCTCAATTTTTAATGTTCATCATGCTCTAGAAAAAATTGAATAAAAATTTAGCTGAATATATGGTCATAAATGAGTATAAGTGAGTATAAACAGAAGTTGAAGACATTTTCACATGGATGAAAAATGTTATAAAAAAGCTTTTTACTATAATGTTTAAAGTAGCTTTTTAAGAAGCGTGAAAAGTTACTCCATCACAGATTGGTTACAGAAAAATAGTAATTTTATGAAAGTATGAAATCACCATGGTGACATCTTGATTCTGTTAACTATTGATAAATACAGGTTTTGAAGAGATGGCTAATATATATTCCTAGTAGCTACTACTCATAATGTTCTTTTAAAGCTTAACATCACCCAAACAAACAAAGGGATATGTTAAGTAATTTCTTTAAAATTTAGAACAACATACTTAATCCCTACTACTAACTAGAATATAGTAATAAATTACACAGATTTCTTTCTCTTTATTTTGGCGTATTTCTGCTAGGAAGGGAGACACTCTCTAGTCTCTCTTTTCTCTAACCTTCATTCAAATCATTAGACTGCATAGTCTCCCAAAGAAAGACTATACTATATTTTCATTTCTTTTGTGTGCCATAAAGTTACACATCATTTGTAAGATCAAGAGAAATCCTAAATCAGAAAAGAATGAGGCCAGGTTGGAGATACATTGTGTAGTTGTACGAATAAAGAATTCTGTTGACACAATTTTTTTATCAGAAAAACACAGCTTCATCAAATCTGAACCAGTTTCTAGGCAGCATTTCTGAAATGCTGAAGCACAGCCAGTTGAAAACTGCTTTTCAATTTAAAATCTAATTGGTGGAATAAAGTCATATACTTCGCATAAGAAAAGAAAACATTTTTATTTGACCTATAATTTGGAGACAAAGTTCAGGTTAAGAATACAATACAAAGACAAAGGTGACTCCTGAACAGGTCATAAGCATTAGTACTGCAGACATAACTGGTCTGTGATATCCTGAATCATGAGAACAATATTCTGAAATAATATATAGATAAAATATCGGCTTTAAAGTTTCAGAGATAACTATTTATCACATTAGCCTATAGCATTTAAGTGAAGCCCAGTTTGAAATACGTTTATTCTGAATTCAAAATGCACTTCAGAATGTATAGTCAATTAATAAAAAAAATATTTATTTGCTTCTTTAGAATCTACCATCTTAAAGGATTTGATTACAGATGAATGTTTTAGTGAATATGAAGAAGATATTTTTCATAGATTCAGAATGTCCACTAATGTAATATTTCTTATCTATCTTTGGAATCTTTTTATCATTGTCACGATAACCAGAGGTCCCATGAAGTTTTCCTTTTTGAATCATGTTTTCATAGCATCATAGATCACAGAATGGCTTGATTCTGAAGGGATCTTTAAAGGTCATCTAGTCCAAACCGCCCATGCAGTGAACAGGGACATCTTCAACTAGATTATGTTGCTCAGAGCCCTGGCCAACCTGAACTTGAAGGTTTTCAGGGACAGTGCGTCTACCACCTCTCTCCTCTCTGGGCAACCTGTTCTAGTGAGTCATCATCCTTATCATAGAATTTTTTTTCATATGTCTAGTCTGAATCTACCCTCTTTAGCCATTGTCCCTACCCTCATTAGCCCTTGTCCTATCACTACAGGCCCTACAAAAGACTCTGTCTCTATGTTTCTTATAAGCCCCCTTTAAGTACTAAAAGTCTGCAATAAGGTCTCCCCAGAGACTTCTCTTCTTCAGGCTGAACAACCCCAACTCTCTCAGCTTTTCTTTCACCATGTTGAACCTCATGACATTTACATGGGCCCACTTCTTGAGCTTATTCAGGTCCCTAAGGTTGGCATCCCACCTCTAAGGGGGTTTTGATACCTTCTGAAATATACCTGAATATATATATATATACACCTCAGACTGAAAGAAAACTTAAGAAGGTATCTAACAATCTTAGAACCTCCATTAAAATTTACTTATTATCTGTATTAACAGAAATGTAAGTGCACTTCTAGAAGAAAAGTAACTGACTAATAATAGATGAAAAATACTTGCAAAGTTTATATGGTACTATAAATATGCAGTGTGCTGTTATTGTAACATTTGCATTGAAAAATTCTGAACATTTTGTGTTGAAAAATTCTGAATAATAGCTAGCTACTTTTTCAGCACGTCCCAAGTGTGATCAAGTACAGCACAAAACAGGGAAGAGAGAAAAAAATCTGCAATAATGAAAGCCTCTTATTACAACAGAAGAGATTAATGCTTATGTACATGACTGAAGTTTTCTGAAGGTGACAAGGGAGCTTGCTGCTGGTAACTTGAATGCTGCTTGAGCAAAAGGAAAAATTCTAACAGGAGAAGGATGAAAAAAGTAGAAGTCCACTCTGTGTCTAACATGAGGGACTCCACAGGAGGTATGGTCACATGGACAGTGAGTAGTTGTTAAAGTCATATGAAACTGTGAACTCTTATCCTCTGCATCGAGAAGAAAAGCTCAGTTTATAATAACAGTTTGTAAGAAAAGGTTGTCCATACTGCAGAAAAGTATAAAATCACAGCTGATACTATACATGCCTCCTCTATTCTCAGAGGAATGCAGTTAAGAAATTCCTGGCCTGGAAATCAGGTATAGCTATACCTGCTAGAGAATTTAGGGATAAATCACAAGAATCATAGAGATTTGGTGTGGTATTTCTAAATATTTTCTTGCATTCAAGAGTGCAGAATTCTGTGTTAAAATATAAGGTATACATAGATGGTGGTATAGCAGAAAGGTGTAATTTTTCCATGTTTAAAAGTTTAAACATTTAAAGATGTGGTAAAAATGGGGAGCGAAGGGTTAAAAGTAAATGATATATGTGTGAATATTTTGATGAACAATGAAGCTGAACAGAGAAAGTCCCTCCAGTCTCTGCATAAGTAACATAGGAAGATACATATTGGGAAGTATTTCTGCAAATCTGTTACCAGATTAACTAGCAAAATTTCAGTCTGATTGCAACCATACCTGGGTGCATGAAAACACAAAATTCAGTGATTAAATAAGATAAATGTGTGATATACTGTATTCAGATGTAAAACATCTTTCTTTCTTCCCCCCTCTTCCCCTCCCCCCCCCCCCCCCCCCCCCCCTCCCCCGCC
>VZSC01007940.1:21429-47746 GCA_013398225.1 Steatornis caripensis
CCCGCAAAGTCCTCTCTTCTTTCCAGTTCTTTTGGGTTCTCTCTTAAGTTATTTTTGACAATGTTGTCACCGTTCATGATTTCTGGCTTAATACAGCACTAGTTACACTTTTTCCTATCTTTCCCTGGTTTTGTCTTCCATGAGTTACATGTTTCAAACATAGCTTGCAACAAAAGTTCTCCGTAACTGTAAATACACATATGTAGGGTTTTTTTCAGGTTTTCTGACTTTTTCTTTAACAGGACAAGTCAACAGGGAGATGGAAGGCCTACTGTTATGTGCAGCTGTCATAAGGCTGAATCATGAAATTCTCTTTTGGATCCTCCCAGATAGACATTTAAAAAATATACTTCAATATTTATCTGCATTTTTAATGAATAAAATAATCATGCTTATGGAGTCATGCTAGTTGTCATTTGAGACACTCAGCTTGCCAAAAAGTATAATTTCGTAATAAAAAAGAATAATCAGTCTTAAACTTTCTTCTTCAGAAACTGTTATGGGCTCATCATTAAGCCGCTGGAAAACTACAGCAAGGAACACGTACCATCCATACTAGCTCTTGAAGCTTTTCTGGAATTTCTGTGAAAAAACACGTTTCAAAACAACAATTCATGCTGATGTGTTCAGAAAACTCCAGAAATAGGCTTTGTGACACTTCAGACAACTCTCCCTCCTTAAAGAGACATTCATCAAAATCAGCATGTAACTGGCTGCTGCCAACAGGTAAAACCTAGGGAGAAATGTAAGCCTCAATTTTAGCCAGGGTGGGAAGGTGGTAACTCTATCCATTAGCTCTGAATCTTGAGAAAGATATGTTTTAACCTGTTTTCTTTAAACATCACTAAAATAACTATTGAGCTCTTACCTCCCACAGGAAGTGTTCCTAGACACCAGATCTAAAAAAGAAAAACCAAGGAAAACAGTTTTATCTTCTCTGAGGAGTTGTGCTATTCTTTGGCAAAGAAACAAGGACTCAGGAGGCTAGAGAAAACCAGATGACACCAGAGTTGCCAGGAGGAAGTAGGATAGAGCAAAAGAGACTAAATTGTGCTTCATGTAATTTTTACTTTCATGTACAGAAGACCAATTCAATGGTATTTACAGCTTGATTATAGAATTCCTTTTGGGATCCATCATGATTCTAATCCCTCTAGTCACTGTAGTACATTTAATGCTGGTTTCTGAGCATATTTCTTTTACAAAGATGTAAGCTAAATGACAGATATTTTATCGAAAAAAATATTTAAAAAAAAGATATAACAGAAATCTAACCAGGTTATACCTGAGCCAAAAATTAAAATTTCATGTAATTGCTATGTAAAATCCTTCAGTCTGCTTTGACAATGCTTAGCATATTTGAAAATCTCCTGAACATCTCTAACTAAAGATGTCAAAAGTTGGTTTATTTTGTGATTAATGCTATCATCAGGCTTTAATTTCTATCCTGATTCTGACAAAACACCAAAATTGAAAGCAGTAAGTCTAAAAAAAGAAGGAAAAGTTCAAATATTTGCATAAGGTAATCAGCAGTTAAAGGTATTGCAAGCAATTGATAATATGGACTTTCATTGATTTTAGGGTGAGTAACATGAACCTTGCTCAATATTTCAGTTTGAATGTTAGTTTGAGGTGTTTGGTGTTTTTCTCTTCTCTTCTCTTCTCTTCTCTTCTCTTCTCTTCTCTTCTCTCTCTTTTCTCTTTTCTCTTTTCTCTTTTTGAATATTCATTCCTGTTAATAAGAAAACCAGAGTGATGGTGAACTCCATATAACTGACATATCATTATTGTAATTCCCAAAGACATTTTAAGCTAATGCATCTTACTGTATAATGTGTGTCAGTACTAAAAAGAAACTATAATGATCCTTTGGTATGATCGTTTACCATCTGTCTCTGTCATCACCCTAATTGCATTGAATGATCTCATCTCCTGACAAATGAGGTCAGGTACAAAAAACCTGTGTATCTTACATGTTAATTTTCATAAATACTAATCATTCAACATAGGGATGAAAAATGGGCTTGTCACTATTGAATATGCATTGAGAGTAAAAATCAGAAGGTAAGAAACACAGTTGCTGAATGCTGATTTATCAGGGTTAGGCCTCTGTCTTCTCTTTTACTATCAATAAATAAAAAGAACTGCTGCTGCATTCTATGCTTAGATTTAAGTCTGTTGTATCATTGTAATGACTGACAGCTGCAGTGTTAGTAAAGCCAAAATAAGGAAAAAAAGAAGGTTTCTGGTAAGTTTCTGGCCTAGTATATATACATGAGAAAAAGTTGATAAAATTCACAGATACTAATCATATGTGCTGTCATGGCAAAAAGATAGTTTTATCAGACAGATTTGCAAAAGAAGCACACTTTCTTTGTATGGATTGGTTTTTCCTATACCTTGTCCTGTCACGTCTTTTCTATTGGCAACACCTAGAAGATTGACTTTGTAGCTTTGTTTCTGCTATGGCAGAAGATTTTACAAGTTTTAAGTTAATGACTAGAATACATAGATATTGTTATATATGCTGAATGTCCTCTCACTCCATTGACACCAGTAATCCAAAATTACCCCAGTGAATCCTGCAAAGCAGTAATGTAGATTTACATTGGTCACAGACTGTTTGTCAGTGCCAGTCTTAGAAGCCAGAGCGAAACTGAAGACAAACAGTCTTACAATCAATAAGGTGTTCTCTGACGACATAGTTCACTCCAGGTTTTGTGCCATCTCTTGCCACTACAAAGCAACTTGGGGCCAATGGCACCATGTGTTGCACACGTAGTCTAACTGTCAAGTTTTTGGCAGCTCTGCTATGTGACATCTCCTTTCAGGACTTTCTTAGATCCAACTGCACCCCAGGGAGTCTATCATCCCGTGAGCCATATAGCTCATATGCACACTTCTAGCTAACACCTCAAGTCTTCAAAATCAGTTTAGAGCCTAGGCCAGACCAAACTCCCTGATCTCTACCTTACTGCACTAACATTCACAGAGTAACAGAATGGCTGATGTTGGAAGAGACACCTGGAGTCCATCTGGTCCAATTCTGGGATTGCTGAAGGCNAACACCTCAAGTCTTCAAGATCAGTTTAGAGCCTAGGCCAGACCAAACTCCCTGATCTCTACCTTACTGCACTAACATTCACAGAGTAACAGAATGGCTGATGTTGGAAGAGACACCTGGAGTCCATCTGGTCCAATTCTGGGATTGCTGAAGGCCAGGCTTGCTTGTAAAGACTGAGGCGAAGAAGGCATTCAGTACCTCAGCCATTTTCATATCCTGTTTCAGCAGGCCTTCTGCTGCATTCAGCAATGGGCCCACATTTTTGTTAGTCTTCTTTTTTTCTACTTAAGGATTTAGAGAAGCCATTCTTGTTGCCTTTGGCATCTCTTGCCACTGTTAGTTCCTGGTAGGTTTTGGCTTTCCAAGCAATGCATTATTCTGCATGCTCAGATAGAGTTTTTACAATCTTCTGTCATGGTTTAAAGACGGGCTGGTTATTAAATGGATGACAGATGCTCTTTGTTAATCCCGTCCCTCCTGAAAAGGGCAGGGGAAAGAGAAAAGGGAAAGAGACTTACAGGTTGGAAGAGTTAAAACAGCTTTAATCTAATTATAATAATAATGTGTTATAACAATAGGAAAAAATAATATATATATACAAATATACACAAAACCAAAATTGAGCTCCCCCCCACCCACCCTGATGATGATTACATCACCGGGGCACTGCAGGGTGGACCCTGGGAAAGTTCCAAACTGGACTCAGCAGCAGACAGGAACTAGATCCAGGAATGCACAAATCAGGATCGAAGGCAGAAGAATCAGACAGAGTCCTCCTTGGACTCTGGCCATAGAAGAGGAGAGAGTGACACTCGTGATCCCTCAACTTTATATTGAGTATATGACACATATGGGATGGAATACTCCCTTTGGTCAATTTTTGGGTCACCTGTCTGACCTGCTCCTCCCCACCGGTGGGTTGCATGTGTGACCAATTCTCTGCTCTTTCAGTTCTGGCACATAAGAAAGCTAGCAGAAGCAAGCATTGGTCTTGGTCTCCATCAGGGTAACTATAACCAAGAGCCTTTCTGCATACCGTTCCTGCTGATGTTCCAGCACTAACTATAAACACCGAGCCTTATCACTGCTGGAAGCAGCTACTGTCTGGAAAAACATGCAGTTAATTTCAGAGAGTGCAGCTGCTTAGAAGAGACTTAACTAAAATGCCCTCATTCCCACTTTAAATCTCAACTTACCAGATCAGCCGTCTTACTAGCAAAGATATGTTTGCACCACTTAGTAAGATGGCTCCTGTATCTTCCGAGCAGATGTTGATGCTCAAGCAGTGTCCCACAGCCATAGAAACTGAAATCCTGCTGCTGATACTAGCTCTGAAACCAATTGCTGACACACATTATCAATGCCTTCTTCTTAATAACCCTTTCCCTTCAAAAGCAGGATTAAGGAAAACACCATCTGGACCCCCATAACCCTGACTATCACCCCTAGAGCTCTGTAGTCACTTTTGATATCGTCCTGATCACTCCTGGCTGTATCATTAGTGCTCACATGGAGGTCATAGTCAAAGGATCAGACAGGCCTTGGCAATCTCTCCACAACATCCTGGGTTTGGGCCCTGCAAGCAGCAATCCAGTGCTGATGTTTATTGTTGAAGAGTACTGTTGATTGTGCAAAAAAAGTAGCCAGATTTCAGTTCTGGGTGAAATGATTACCAGGTACCTCATCAATCAGTGTGAGAGTTTGGGTAAAAGGCACTGCGATGTGATAAATATCTATTCACTGTAACCTTGGCTTTCAATCAAGTCAGTAGAAGTAGGAACAGAGTGCAACTTCATCAGAAGGATTTAGTATACTATATTACAAAACATTATAATACAATGCAAATAATAAAAATTAGTTTTTCCTGTTGTTATGCCTCCAAAACCTCCCATCAATCTTTTGTTTCTGCAGCAGATCTCTTTTCTAGGTTATCACTTTGATTTCTCAACACATTACAGTCCTTAGTATTCTCAGTTAGAACAATGCTCTGTACATCAATCAATTTGCCTGAGATCACATTTGCCTGAGATCAAATTTCTCTTAAGGTATTTTATCATAGTGAACCAGTTTCTTCTCTGATGACTTCAGAATAACCTTCAGTAATGATGGGTTAAAGGCAAGTTTCTTATTAGCCAAGGCATTCAGGAAGGTGTTTAAAGCCATAGAGGAACTGTAAACCCCTAATATTTGTTGCCTCAAAAGTGGTGCAAAGGGCTGTGAGTACCCTTAATTTGCTGAGTGGAGAACAGATCCTGTTCCCAGACCTGCCTGTGATCAAAGGTCTGGTATGGAAATGAATTCTCAGTCACTGGAGTCTGGGCATGAGATTCATCATTCCTTGACCTTGTAATGACTACATCTTGGTTTATAGACAACACCAATTGTCTATAAAATAAAAATAGATTTTGGAAATATATTAGGTTTCTGGTCCTGTTAGAGAAGTACATTAATAAAAATATTTTGGACACAGCTTTTCAAGGGGTGTGCCTGCCACCGGAAAGTTTTACTAATTCTGCTATTTCTTCTGCTTTTCAGGTACCTTACTGTTTGTTGTCAGGTTGATAACAATTTAATGACAACGTTAAGTTAAAAGAGTAAAGAGAGAAGGAGATTTAATTCTTCCTATATGCACAATGACACTAGCTTATGTGTGTTTGAAGGAACCATGAATGTTAAAGGGAAAAAGAATCTATAGAGCTAACATTTAACTTGATTATTCTTTACTTATCATAATGTTGCCTAAAAGTTAAGTAAAATAGTCTTTAACTTCTCCTTTTAATTACAATATATCTTCTAAAGACTATACTTTGCCTGTTCTTCTAACACTGTCCATGACTAGTCATTTCTGAAAATGGAAGAACGACTGGTGATTTTGGTTTCTGTCTACAAGTATTTTGATAAGCTACTTTTTGTAGAAAGTAGAAAGCACTAACTTACTTTCTGAAAATCATGCTTGCACGATAATGACCCAGGGTAGGAGTGGGGGTGTAAAACTAGAGAAAAATAGAGGTAAATTAGAGAAAAACAGAGCTAAAATTAGAGAAAACTAGGAATAGGAAAAAAATTGAAGTTTAATGTTATAACACTAAAGAAATTTTAGGGCAAAATACAGCTGCAGCCAGATGGAATGTGGTTGGCTACTCCCGTGATAGTTCCCTAAACAATACAACCTGCAACCTTAGTACATCCTAAGAGGAACAGAATGGAGGGTGGAACGGAGTGAAGACTCCACAGCCAGGCTCTCTTCTAATCTTTGCAAGGATGGGAACTTGATGGTACTGTGGAACTGATAAACCTCATAGCGGCCGCCAACCAAAGAAGAGACTGAGCTGATGAACGTGATGAAATCACTGTCCTTTGGATGAACATTGCTCGTTATAGTCTCATTATAATACTAAAAACACACCTCCATCCCAAAGCTGCCTCCTTCTCAGGTAAGACCACCCCTCACTGAACATGCGTAGTGAATTTCAGGGGAGATATATCTTTAAATCAAGGCGAGAGAATTCTTCACCAATCAGTGACAAAAGTGTGTATGACTAGAGTCCCTCAAGCTCCACCTAAATATTAAATAATCTAAAAGGACTAGGGGTGGAGAACAAATTTAGAGAAGACTCCACCACAGCTACTGGGATTGGTCGATGGGCTGAACCTGCCTTCTNGCAGCCAGATGGAATGTGGTTGGCTACTCCCGTGATAGTTCCCTAAACAATACAACCTGCAACCTTAGTACATCCTAAGAGGAACAGAATGGAGGGTGGAACGGAGTGAAGACTCCACAGCCAGGCTCTCTTCTAATCTTTGCAAGGATGGGAACTTGATGGTACTGTGGAACTGATAAACCTCATAGCGGCCGCCAACCAAAGAAGAGACTGAGCTGATGAACGTGATGAAATCACTGTCCTTTGGATGAACATTGCTCGTTATAGTCTCATTATAATACTAAAAACACACCTCCATCCCAAAGCTGCCTCCTTCTCAGGTAAGACCACCCCTCACTGAACATGCGTAGTGAATTTCAGGGGAGATATATCTTTAAATCAAGGCGAGAGAATTCTTCACCAATCAGTGACAAAAGTGTGTATGACTAGAGTCCCTCAAGCTCCACCTAAATATTAAATAATCTAAAAGGACTAGGGGTGGAGAACAAATTTAGAGAAGACTCCACCACAGCTACTGGGATTGGTCGATGGGCTGAACCTGCCTTCTGCCCCATAGGGACACCTATTGGGTAAGAACTATACTTTAAGTGCACTTAGTTATTAACTTCAGCTAGCTTTTCTTTTATTGAGTAACTAGATCTTGTATGCCTACTGTTTTCACACTTGTTTTTGCAGTTAGTCTACTACCACCATCAGTTTCTGAACCTTAAACTGTCAAGGATTTGTATAATAAAATTCTCAGCTAAATTTTTTTTTAGTGTAAGTTTCTGGAAACTTGAATATGTGTTTGACTATGGAGTCTGATCATGGTATCCCAAAAAGGACATTCAAATCACCCTCCGATACATTGTGCTGTCTAGTTGGGTTTGAACAGGTTGATCTATCGCAAGGGTCTCATCTTTCCTGGGACATTAACATGCTAGTCAAACACACACAGGTGGGGAACTTTTCCCCCGACACTTTCTGCTCTTAACGTGACAATACTCCACAAAGAATGCCACCCTCCACAAACATTTGTTGGTTCATTCTGCACATCTGTAGTAATTTTCCATGGTAAGGTGTTGCCCTTCCCAAACAAGGGGATGGCCAGCTGTGAAGAGGAGACTGACTCTCAGCTCTTCATGCTCACTTGCAGAGTCCTGAAGCATTAGCTTGAGGGACCATAGAATCAAAGAGCCATAGAAAGGCAGGAGTTGGAAGGGACCTCTGGAGATCATCTAGTCCAACCCCCCCCGCTAAAGCAGGTTGGCCTAGGAAAGATTACACAGGACCGTGTCCGGGCGGGTTTTGAATATCTCCAGAGAAGGAGACTCCACAACCTCCCTGGGCAGCCTGTTCCAGTGCTCTGTCACACTCACAGTACAAAAGTTCCTCCTCATGTTCAGGTGGAACTGCCTGTGTTCCAGTTTGTGCCCATTGCCCCTTGTCCTGTCGCTGGGCACCACTGAGAAGAGTCTGACCCCATCCTCTTGACATCCACCCTTTAGATATTTATAAGCATTAATCAGATCTCCTCTCAGCCTTCTCTTTTCCAGGCTGAACAGACCCAGCTCTCTCAGCCTTTCCTCATAAGACAGATGCTCCACTCCCCTAATCAACTTTGTGGCCCTCCGCTGGACTCTCTCCAGTAGTTCCCTGTCTCTTTTGAACTGGGGAGCCCAGAACTGGACACAGTACTCCAGATGCGGCCTCACCAGGGCAGAGTAGAGGGGGAGAATTACCTCCCTCAATCTCAACCTGCTGGCACATTCTGCTTGATGAATCCCAGCATACCATTGGCCTTCCTGGCCACAAGGGCACATTGCTTTCACGTGGTTAACCTGTTGTCCACCATCTCTCCCAGGTCCTTCTCCACACAGCTGCTTTCCAGCAGATTAACCCCCAACTTGTACAGGTACATGGGGTTATTCCTCCCCAGGTGCAGGACCTTACACTTGCCTTTGCTGAAATTTATCAAGTTCCTCTCTGACCAACTCTATAGCCTGTCCAGATCATGCTGAATGGCAGCACAGCCTTCCGGTGAGTCAGCCGCTCCCCCCAGCTTTGTATCATCAGCAANGCCTTTGCTGAAATTTATCAAGTTCCTCTCTGACCAACTCTATAGCCTGTCCAGATCATGCTGAATGGCAGCACAGCCTTCCGGTGAGTCAGTTGCTCCCCCCAGCTTTGTATTGTCAGCAAATTTGCTGAGGGAACACTGTCCCTTCATCCAGGTCATTGATGAATATGTTGAACAAGACTGGACCCAGTACTGACCCCAGGGGAACAGCACTGAAGCTGCACCACTGATCACAACCTGCTGAGCTCTACTTTCAGCCAGTTCTTGATCCATCTCACTGTGCACTCGTCTAACCCACAATTCCTTAGCTTACCTATGAGTATGTTGTGGGAGACAGTGGCAAAAGCCTTGCTGAAGTCGAGGCAGACAACATCCACTGCTCTCCCCTCGTCTACCCAGACAGTTATGTGATCATAGGAGGTATTAGATTGGTCCAGCATGATTTGCCCTTGGTGAATCCATGTTAACTACTCCTAATGGTCTTCTTTTCCTCCACATGCTTAGAGATGACACCCAGAATAAACTGTTCCATCACCTTTCCAGGAATGGAAGTGAGGCTGACTGACCTGTAGTTTCTTGGGTCTTCCCTCTTCACCTTTTTGAAGATTGGAGTGACATTGGCTTTCCTCCAGTCCTCAGGCACCTCTTCTATTCTCCATGACTTTTCAAAGATAATGGAATGCCTTTTTGACAGGCAAAATTTTAGTGGGTCATCATCTACAGGAAATTGTAAAAGCTTAATTTTGATATGGAAATGGGTATGTGTAATATCAGGCTTAAATAGTAAAAGCATTACAAGGTCTTGTAACATTTATGAATACATTCAGTTTTTCCATGAAGTATTTGAGAGGGAAAATTACTCCACCTGAAGTACTTAATGCTAATATCTTAACGTGACTTGCAGAGCTGATGCTTGCACATCACCAATACCAAAATAATAGAATTAGAGACAGAAACATAAAGCTTTGCTTTGCTGTTTACTTATGCAACCTAGAGCAATTATTGCTGTAAATTTTGCTTTGAGACTACAGCAGCTGTGAGGAACAGCTCAGTTTGGTGATAATTCTGAGAAGTAACTGATGCTTGCAAATACCCTGGTGCACAGCAAGTGCAGTTTCAGAATCTAGCCTTTTGATCATGGCCAGCATCTCAAATTTATAGGTTTTCAAGATGGGGAAGGGCATGTGTATTCAATTAAGTGAGGCAGCTGTCTTAGAAAAACTTTGTGGAACACGAACTGTGGTAATTATCTTGTTTGTGAATTAAAATGAAGTGGTGAATAAATTGCTTTGAAATTTCAGAATGAAGCTGAGGTTAATGAATTCTATTGCAGATTGGAGAGAAAGTATTGAAGGAATTACTTTTGATGTCTTGCAAAGGAGCTTATTATAATTAATTTTTTTTTATTTCAAATAAGAATGAAATTAGTGAATGGATTTGTTTTTTTGAGGTGTTAGGAATAGAATTGATTGGCTTGTTTTTAGGATCTTAAATATTGCTGAAAGGATTAAAATTGTTAGATAAACTACTTTTGTCTGTAACTGATCATAAGTAATGAAAGATCTTCTGTTTCAACATGGAGAAGAAATACTGTAACTAAAATTACTGTTTTTGACTTTTTAGTAGAACAATACAGTTTGCAGTATATTAGTTTGTGTCTTGATTTTCACTCAGGTAATAGGCCCTTTATCCCAAAATTTTTTTCAATGAAACCTTCTCTTACAGTAATATTTGTGTTGTCAAAACTACAATTCTCTACCATTGGTTATTGAAACTATTGTATCTATATTGCACTTTTAAATATAAGAGATAAAAAAACCCTCATGAGTAAGATTGTTCATTTATTTTTATATATATTTTCCTTTCAAGGTACAGGAATCATATCCCCCACATGTGAACACTGAGCTGTGATAAAAGGAACATTGTCTTTAGATAGAATTGTCAAATTCCTCATTCATCTAAATTACAGAAATGAGTCAGGCCTTCTACTAATAAATATATATAAAGTAGACTCTTTGTAGAGAAGAATGATTCCTAGGTGACAAATTCTCAACAATAGCTTTTTACTGCTTACTTTATACAGGTAGTGGAGCGTGCAGTTGCATAACTGTTACTTGTGTACCCATCACTGTTGGATGAACTAGAATGTGCTTTTTTGGATGAATTACAGAGCAGTACTTACATTGATCTTTTTTTCATTATATCATCACTACAAAAACAGTGTTAGAACTATATTCAAGACACAAAAGAAGCTCAAATTCTTCTCCGTTTATCCCAGAATGGAAAAAAAAAAATAAGGTAGATCGCTTTGTCTGAAGCTCTGCAATGAATTTTTCTCTACTTAGTGAGAGTTTGACTTCCATTAACATAATCCTCATTCCTTATGTGTAAAAACCAAATTAAACAAAATATCTGAATCCAATTAACATAGCAATGAAAAGGAAACATACCCCACATGTACAATGATTACCCTTGAAAATTGATAATTATATTTCGTAAATATATTTTCCATTATGAATGTAAGAAAAACTGGAAATCATGTTCTTGTATATCTGTTTAATTAAGGCATCTAGCAGCTTTCAAAGACAATGAGTTTTAATTGATGTAAGCTCTTAAAAGAAGTTAAGACCCAAATATTTTCTTGAAGACAGAAGTTGGAAAAAACAGATTTTAAAGCTTTCAGATATTTATCTCCACCTTTTATCTCATACTTATCAGCATACAAATATGGGTGGAGGCTTCCTTCTACTCCTTAGCCTTGGGTTCAGACGTCCAACAAACTTACTTCAGGTCTTAATTACCAGTGATGAAAATGATGCTTATTGGGTTTGGTCAAGTCACATTGATTTTGGAAAGATCTGAGGACTAATTTCATTGCTTTAGTTTATGGTTAATGGGGAAAGTTTTAGGCTTCAGGGGGACTACAAGAATCTAAAATTATGTTATACATTTCTTGATGTTCTTATCTCTCCGTTTTTTCTTCTGTAATATATCATGAAATAGAATACAATTATGCTATTTCTCTATGCCTAGAATATAATTTTATTTTCAATATTTAGCTTGTATTTGGCTATTTCTGACTTTGAAAATATTTAAAGTATCTCATTAGTTGTCTAAGGTTCACAATATTTCTAGCGTGAATTCAGTTTTTGATTTGTTGTAATTGTTTTCATTTTCTGTTATATTTGTGGATCAAATATGTATAACACAGCCCTCCAAAGCCAATAAACTGTTATGCAAACAACTTTAAAACTATTCTACCAAAGCACTTCTCAGTATGCATTGAAAATTACCGGACAGAAGCTTACAAGATAAAACATAATTTGAAAATTATGACTGTCTAGATGTCCTGGGCTCGGCAAGGATAGAGTTAATTTTCACAAGAAAGCTGGGAGGGTGATAGCAGACCCAAAGTAGCCAAGCAAGTATTCAATACCACTGACATCATGCCCAGTATATAACTGGGGGGGCTGGCTGGGCAAGGGAAGCATGGCCTGGAAGGGCACTGGGTGGCTCCGGTTCCCATTCCGGGTAGCGAGCGATTGTGCTGCGCATCACTGGTTTGTACTCTCTCTTGTCAGTATTATAGTGTTATCGTTACCGTTCCTCTCTCTCTCTCTCTCTCTCTGTTGTTGCATTAAACTGTCCTTATCTCAACCCACGAGGTCTGACCTTCCTCTTCTGATTCTCCTCCTCGTCCTGGTGGGGGCACAGGGGTGTCGGTGGTGGGGTGGGGCAGTGAGTGAGAGGCCATGTGGTTCTTTGTTGCCGGCTGGGCTCAAACCACGACACTAGACCATGGCTATAAATTTAACAACAGATATTCTTTTACTTTTGTAGAAGATCCCTCCCTCCCTCCCCAGATCTATCCATTCAGGAGCATCACACACGTCTACCACACAGAAGGCTGCAAAAATGGCTCATATCTAGAATGTATTTTCAGATTAAAGCCTACCTTACTCTTTTTTATTGAAAGTATCCTGCAATATATGCATAAAGTTAGAAGAATCGTACTAGTAATGCAAAAAAAACCCCAAATCACTCAAAAGCTGGGAGATGCGGAATTAGAATTACCTTGTTTCAGCCATTTTATTTGTACACATGTAAATATAACTTCTTAAATATAGGATACTGTATCATCTTTTCTGCCAAACACCTGCCTTATTTGTGCAGGATACATGGAGTTCACGTAATGACTTTTGTTGATGGATTTGGGGTCCTAGGCTCTATTTGTTGAACTTTGTACAAACTCTACTCTGTAGTAAACATAAGAGGGCTATAGAAAGAATGGAAGGCTCTTGTGACACCCTATCTGAAGTACTACATCCAGTTCTGGGGTCCTCCACACAGGAAAGACACGGACCTGTTGGAACAGGTCCAGGTAAGTGCCACAAAAATGGTCTGAGGGATGGATCACCTCTCTTATGAGGAAAGGCCTGGAAAAGAGACGGCTGTGAGGAGACCTTATTGCAGCCTTTTAGTGCTTAAAGGGGGCTTATGAGAAACAGAGACAGAGTCTTTAGTAGGGTCTGTAGTAACAGGACAAGGGCTGATGGTTTAAAACTAAAAGAGGGTAGATTTAGACTAGATATAAGGAAGAAATATTTTACAATGATAATGATGAAACACTGAAACAGGTTGTCCAGAGAAGTGGTAGGTGCCTCATTTCTGGAAACATGCAAGATCAGGTTTGATTGGTCTCTAAGCAATGTGTTGTAGTTGAAGATGTCCCTGCTCACTGCAGATGGGTTGAATTAGATGACCTTTAAATGTCCCTTCCAGCCCAAACTGTTCTATGATTCTGTGATCTGGTCCGGATGCCTTACTTGGACCAGGGAGATTTGGAAAATTCGTGGTGCAAGCAAAGACTAGACCAGCCCAATCCT
Source organism: Steatornis caripensis (assembly GCA_013398225.1). NCBI lineage: Eukaryota > Metazoa > Chordata > Aves > Caprimulgiformes > Steatornithidae > Steatornis > Steatornis caripensis. Next base: position 35,101 of record VZSC01007940.1, read on the forward strand.
GGAATAAGCCGATACAGATGTAAGCTTTGGAGATCTGTATAGCAGAATTGTAGTTGAATCAAGTGTTAAACTATAACCAAGAATGTGTTCTGGAAAAAGATTTGACAATGTCTATAGTAGGTGGTGCTAATAATCCTACTTATAATTCACCTTTCTTTGGAAGAGAAAATGAGTAGATCATATTGTGGCATTAAAGTAATGTATCGTCAATACATCAGTTCTTCTCTTGCATTTCACATTTGTGGCCCCACACTGCAGAACAGAGAAGAATAAAGACTTCCATTAAGAAAAATTCCTTACAGAGTTTTGGAAGGGCCTTCAGCAAGTTGAAGTGTAGGCTTGCCTACTTTTTGGTGTTTCCTAACAGCCCAAAATAGGGCAGAAGCAAGAATTGGATTGGGCTAGATGGTTCTTGTACTTCCATCACAACAGGGAAGCAAAAGTATTGCCTGTCTTCCATTGCTGCTTGTAGCTTTCTCTCTGAGATGTGTGGTAGCTGCTGTCCTATTTTTGCTGTAGTGATAAACCAAGAGGGGCAATCACTTGATCAGCTCTGAAGAAGGTACCTCAGTTGTGCATACTGTAGAGGTAATCTGGTGTCTGAACTTACAATGATAGATATGTTGTATAAATATCTAGTCTTGAGTTCTGACCATGTGATACAATCAAGTTGTGGCTTAAATTTATGAAGTCTGTAGGACAGCTTATGCCCCTGTATAAACTAAAGCATCTATGCTCCAGCTGCTAGAAGGTTAGTTATCATAGACTAGCAAGCAACTCTTTTGTGCTCTTTACTGAAATCAGTCAAATGAACTGTCTTTAGATGCTTAATTGATTAATTGTATTGAAGAGTTTGTACCATAGCTATGCTACAACTTACAAGAAATTAAATCTTGTTGCTTGTTCTTCCTGAGGTGTAAAATCCATGCTGACTAAATCTAAAGGAAAAACAGTACTATGCTCACTGGACTGTAGAAGTCTCCACTCATTCTCACTTTAGACTACTTCTAGTTCACATTTTCTTTCTGAGTATCCTTCAGTTAAGAATATTATTACTATGGCTTGCTAAATGTATGTCTGAAAATTAAATGGGAAAGGGAAGTAATATTACATCCATAATTGCTCTCTCTTATTCATTACAATTTTTGATGATTGGCGCCAGAAAGTATAAGTGACAGATTGTGTGCAAGGAAGTTCACACTGCAACAGGAAAAGAAGTGAATTTAAAGACCATGGGAACAGAAGTGCTACAGCAACTTTATCTAAAAATACCTCCTGATCTTGTTGACGAAAAAGTCAAGTACAAGGAAATAATAGTTCTCCCTTGTTTATATAGATACAGAATACATTTGCAATATTTAAAAAACCCAGATAAATCTGTTGTCTATAATAAACGTCTCAGGAAGAAGGAGTGTCCATAGTTGAAACAGCGGCATGATAATAAAAATCACTGATGCTATCTGAGGAATAAACAAGAGCATACCAAAGCTGCTTGTAAAGAAAAGGGGAAAAAATCAATAATTTTTAAAAAAGGGAAAACAATTTCTAATGGAACATCTAACAGTTTATTCTGTACAAGTGATTACAAAATGTCTCATACTACCCAGAATTAAGTATCTGAAGTAATAGGGTATTGCATAGCCAGCACACACAGGTCAGGATTATACAAACTCTTCCAGAAAAGATGGGAAAAACAGAACGAAAATACACACTAAAAATGCTCCAAAATACAGAACTGTATTTATACTAATTTTTAATAGTGAAAAGAATAGAGAAGCTTTGATTCATTCAGCCATCTTTGAACACAGAAGATGGAAAATGAAGAAAGAAGTTGTGGAAGATGTTAGAATCATCATGACTTCTTTGATAAGTTTAATTAAACCAAAGGTAAGAAAGATGCCAAATTATTTTTTTTTTGAAATTTAATTAACACGTGAAAAAAGAAGCAATGAAATCTATGTATTCACTGACATGCAAAAAAAAAAAAAAAAAAAAAAAAAATGAATCTGCTTAAAGTAAGAAAGTCTCTCTAACTACTTATTGCAAGACCTGGAGCCTTTGATCTCATCCTCCCCCTGCACACACTGCTGTTCCAAAAGGATTAAAAGGTAAGACTATGTCCATCTGAAAAATAGTGTATTCATTAAAGTGGAGGGGAAAAAAAAAGAGTGTCTGATGTTGACAAAAGTTAAGTGTATGTTTCCAGACCTCATTGAAATGGCATTCCTAAGTGTTATTCTCTCTTTTGCATATAAATAACAGGAAAATTGGCTTTAGTTGTGCATGAAGTGGTCCCTGCCCCGTTACAAGTGCTTCAACTTTAAAACCACTTTCAAGTATTTTCAGTCTAAACAGTTCGGAATCTATTCTGTATATAAAAAATTTTATGGAGAAAACTTCTAAATTAACCAAAACATTTGGAAATATTTGTCGAACACTACCAACTACTATCTGCTAGGATTTGTAGCATTTCCTGGAGTTACCTCTGATTGTGTTCATATTACAGGGGATAAATACAATACTAAAACTTTTCTTTTTATTACAAGCATCAACCCACAGTAAAAGCTTTTAAATTCAAAGACATGAATTTTTTAAAAAAAGGAAAAAATATAGGTATTTAAGGCTAAATCTTCTCTCAATAATATAGGTAAAATGTTGATGTAGTCATTTGAATCTACCCACACGAAATCAACCTTAACATAAAACTGAACACAGTGCTTCCATTCACTTTTGGTTATTCATTTGATTATGAAACTTGGTAATTTAATAGACAGAGAAGTGGTGTTGGAATTCATTTAATGAAGAAATAATTGAAACGCAGTAAGGCATTGTGACTATTTTAATCCTAGTTGTTACCAGCACAACTTCCAGAACATACACTGGGAATGAAGATGGGTTTGCTCTATATGCACAATCTCATATTGGATAGGAAAGCATTCAAGTGCTCAGATGGGCTTCGAGGAAATGTCTTACATACTTTCTAGAGCTGACACTTGATGGTTTCTAACATGACTACCCTATGGTTAAACAAATAGATTAAAACATTTTGGTGATGTACAAATTATCCATAAAGGAGCATGTTCATATTCAAGAAGAAAAGCACAAGAGCTAAAACTATTCTGAGGATGGACAATCTCAGTGATTGGTTCTGTTTGGTGAACTGGACAAAAACAGTCTTGAGTGTCTTTTCAGACTAATATGTTGGAAAACTGACTAAATGGAAGCAGAAATTCTTGGTGAGTGATGCTGAAGGGGAATTTTGGAACCAGGTGGCATAATTGTCATGTAAAAAACAATCATTTATTTTTAATATATCCCACACATTATACATCTCTCCTACTATGCAAGACCAGATCAACTCAACATTATGCTAATACATAAGATGATAACACGAATGTTAAGTATACTGTGTAGCAATTTTGACACCACTGAAAAACATGAGGCAGTGTAAAAGAGTAGTTGAAAGTAGATGTCTTTAGGAATTAAGGAAAGAATTGTTACTAGTCAATATGAGACTATCTGTAGTCAAATAACCGTGGCATTGTTAGAGACTCTTGAAAAGGCAGAACAGATGGGTCAGTTGCGGTTGTCTGAGAGGTTCTTGCAGCCTAACAAAATTAAAACTGTACAAGCAAAGCTAACTTAAATGTGTATTACTCATTATAATATATTTAATGAAGATCAGTATTTCCCTGTAGAGGAAAAGGGGAACTGGCAACTGTTTGACAACTGAGTTGGCAGAAGGCCTCCTCTACCTTCATACCAGCAGTTTTCTCCTGCATAGGCCACATTCAACATTTACTCTCTCTGGGTTTAGCACACCAGTGAGTGCCATCTCTACAGGTATTGTTGATAAATACAATGTATGTCTATGCAAGATAGTTTTTTCTCTATTTATTCTGTCAGGACTAATGAAGCCTACTGTGATTTTTGCAGTGAAATAGAGATCTTTACACTTTCTAAAGAATATTTGCATAGGGGTAAAACCCAAGACTTTAATACAGTTCTTGATAGCGAGCCTGGGGAGTGCATGTTAGAGTATGGATATGTTTGCCTAAATGTGTTTTGCTGTGTGCTGAATTTTGGAGATTTCACTTACTTCATAATAATTAAACCAGTAGCTCTATCTGTACAGGACAAGTACTAATAATTTCATCATTCGTATTAAAGAAAAACAGATTAATGGACTTTTCCTGACTGCTTCTGTCCCTGGTGTGGTTCTCCTTGTTTTACTTCCATGAAGAATGAGTTTTCGTTTGGAGTATATTCTCATTTTTGCTTAACAAACTTCCCTTCAACCTTCATGCAGCACAGCAGCTGGATCAAACAATTCTGCTCATTCCTCCTGACTGCTTTTCTGCTCAATAGATTGGTTCAGGTTTACGATATGGATATTTTCATATAGAACAAAATCACATCTGGATTAGTATCATTTGATCTATGCGGACAAAGGAAGAGTGTGACTTTTCAATACGCAATAATATTTAGAAAACATTTTATAAGTGGGGTTTAAAAAAATACAGGCATACAGCTGCAACATTCACCTCTGGGAAACCTCCTGTACTGTCTGTGACATTTGTGTAGAGACCAAAATAGACATTTTTCCCTTAAATATAATTCCACATTCTGAAATTCTCATTCTTAAAGACCCGATGAGTTTGAGACAAGCGATATATAAAATTTAGCTAGAAATCTATCTAGGATGACAGTTTTACCAGCTCACTAGTTATCTCTCATGTTGCTATTCTCCTATTAAAATCACCATATTGTTGTTATGTTAACATGGGAAAATCTAAATTCTTAAATATTTAAGCATGTTTATTATTAGGTTGCTGACAGCTATGTGATGATTTTTATCAGAGAAACAGAATCTTGTTTAACTTACTTCTCACTCACTCATTCAGCAGCATTAAGGTTTTCCAACAGCAAAAATTTTCCTCTGGCTCTTTTTATGCAGTGTTCAAGATGACTACTTATCTAAGGTGTTGCTGTTTTCTCACTGAAAAAGTTTTAGTGTAAATCCAGCATTCGAACTCTTTCATTTCCCTAAAATGAATATGTTCTCACATTTTTTCTTCTTTTCGTAAAGAAATGCTATATGGTATTGCATCAGACTTTTAATTGAATTTTTAAAGTTTAGACAAAAATACTTTCCTTTTGATCCTACGAGGCTAGGGTAATAAGTTTATGTCAGGTACAATCTTTCTTTTATCCAGGAAATAAAAACTTAGTTTTCCAGTGCTTGTCATGTATTTACATTTGCCACCATAAAAAGTAAGGACTGCTTAGTTAAGCTGTGTGGCAGTTTTTGCAAGATTGAGCTTTGTATGGGTCTGTTTCTGACCAGTCTTTCAATCCTGGAACATTATTTTTAGTGATTCTTTTAAAACAAAATACTTGTAAGTCATATTTTGGGGTGTGCTGAGATCTAGGAGGTTACTCTACCTGCAGTGATTTATGATAACTTACTCTCCCCACTCGCTCATAACCTTTCAGAAAATCCAGTGATGGATCTGAATAGGGTCTTAGTCAACAGGCTCACTAGGTTTAGGAAGTATTCAAGAGGGCAAGTAATTCCGTAGAGTTGGCAGATGGAAAAAATCTTGGAAGTTGACGTATCTATCTTAATTCTTGCTCATGAGGAATATGTCTGCTTTTCAGAAACTTAGTAATAATTAGGCTTTTTACTTACTATATTGCCTTAAACATTAAATTTAAGACAACCTATTCATTTAAACCTTAAATAATTTCTCATGCGTGTGCTGCTTGGAGGACAAGAAATAAAGACCAGTTCTACTTGTGTAGTTTGCTCCTTCAGTCACCATAGTGAGTGAGCAGGGTTTTGCAGTACACACAAACAACTGAGCAGTGTTCATGGAGAGGTTCTGGCTGTAGGAGATCAGGAAGTTCAGCTGCAACAGCTACACACCATGTATATGTGTTGGTACACGTAGATGCATTGACACTGAAGTTAAATACACATTGTAACAAAGGGGCCAAAATCTGCCTTCAGCAGAATCAGGTAGCCCTATTGTTTTCATTGAAGTAACTGAGATCTTGTCAAATGACATCAGGTGTTCTATAAAGGTGGTATGCTTTCTTTTGCAGGGTATCATTTAATAGGAACAGAAGAGTCAAAGAGATTCTGGATGACAGACATTTTTGTGTTTTTATAGGGAACTTTGTTGGTGGATTTGGAATGAAAATTATATTTATTAATGATGAATTCATATTCAGTTATTAATTTGTTATTGAGTTTACATAACTTTCCTTCCTCCTTGGTTCTTGTGTCTCTGCTGCATTTTCTTTAACAAGAAAAACTGCCAACAAGAGAGAAGACAAACTCTTTTCATCTCTTCCCTAGGCATAGATTTTTTTTCATTCTAGTAAACTTCATTTGCAATTACACCATTTTACACTTCTCCTTCCTTGAAAAGAGGAGTCCAGACTGAAGACTTGATTTAGGTATGATATGAGCAAGGTATTATCTCACCTAGCACTTCTGGAACAGCATCTATCTTTTACATTTCAAAGGGCGACAGATATGATTTGTCTTTATCATTTATGTCTATATAATATATGATTTAGTCGTAATGAAATGTGTATCTATCAATAACTGAGGTAAATTTTCAGAGCTTCCTGCAGAATGTAGAAAATCTTAAAAATAAGTTCAAAGCACATGGCTTTGCATACGTTTTTATTTTATTGAGCTTCATCACATTGATCCAGCTCAGTTCTGTTCCCCTTATAAATTTACTACCACTCCTTCATTTTCTCTTGTTTGAATACTATTTTTTCATGTACCAACATATCAGATGCTTTACTGAAGTCCAGTTAGACATGCCCAGTGAATTTCTCTAATTTGGGAAATTGGTTATAACAAAAAGCTATCAGGGTTAGTTTACCACAGCTCCCTTATTCCCTTTTTTATTTCTCCTTTTTCCTCTCCTTGACTTCAAATTTTAAAATTATTCTGTCTTTCAAAGCTGGTTTTAAGCCTTGTACCCTAGAAAAATTAGTCTCGTGGTTTGTACTTAACTTTATCCTTCTCCTGCTCTTGCATACACTTTACAGTTCTCTGGTCATATGCTACTAGTTTTGACAGATCTAGAAAAGTGGGCTATTAATTGTACAGCATAATGGATTAGGTGTTTCAGAGTTGTTGGAAGAAAATACCTTCTTTCTCTTTATTCAGTTGATTTGAGTACATAAAACTGGACAACAATTTATTTTTCTGCTGTCTCAAATCTATTAGCTTCAGGTATTTGCTTTCAGAGTATGTTCACTTTCCTTTCTAAAATAATCACACACTCTCAAAACAGGAATGAAGCTTTTTGTTTTCTAGTTTTGAGCTATGCATTGATTATCTATAATCTTTGCTCTACCATCACTGTAAAATCACCTTGCCACTAATGTTCTTTTATATGTCTGGAGAACATCTATCACATGTAAACATGTTAAAATCTAACTTTTTTTTTTTTTTTTTGCTTACATCTTCTAAGCACATGCAAATTGCATTTTCATTCAACATCTAAACACTAATATCTAACCCTAAATCACTTGTGACCTGATGACAGCATGGTATATGCAGATGATATAGATGGAAATATAACAGATTTAACCCCTCTAATTTAAAACACAATTGACAAGACAACTGAGGTATCTCAAATACGGATTTGGTCTTCTCGCAGAAGCTGCCAACATAAAGCTAACATTTGCATTTTGAGTGAATAAAATGCACTTTCAAATAATGACTAAAATGTTCAAAACACATATTGCAAATGAGCTTTGGACAGCTGCTCGTGTGAACTGCAGAGGTTTCCTTTGCAGCTGTAGTATGCATGGTGTAACAATTCAGTATGGAGTGAGCTGTTGTCTTAAAATTGAGATAGAATAGTATAATGGAAAGAATCTAGTGTTTTAGAATAAGCAGACATAAATAATATTCCTTTGCCTGGCATTTTAATTTACTTATTTCTGTAGGAGGTTCTTTGAATGGGTGTTCAACTGGTACCACCAAAATAAAGCTTTAAAAGAGGGGAAGATTCAGCTTCATATTCATACTGGTCTTTGTGTAGGTTAAAGCAGGCAGTGTAATAGGTATATTTGATTGCTTAATATTTAAGCATAATTTCTTTTATAAACATTTTTTATTTTAAGGAACATCAAGCACATCATGTATAAAACTAACAGGAAAGTATATAACTTTTTTACAGATTGTAATGCCTGTTCCTGGAGCAAGTATGAATTATTTTACAGCTATTGCAATATTCTTTCAAATTAGTGTAAGAAAATTGGTCCTATTCCATTTGTTACTGTTACAATTGACCTGATCAGATTCAGATTGTCTGCAGTATACTGTCTTTGCTTTCAAAGAGGCAACTGTGCTCTCAAGGACAAGATCAATGATGTATAGTATGTTGTATAGGTCTGTCTGATGGGGTGCTGTATGTTTGTGCTAGAACGTTATTGGAGCTCTATAACTTTAAATTATTTATCCTTAATTCTTCTATTGGACAGAAGAAGATTATTTGTAATGCAGGCTAGTATATATGAGCTTCCAGTGGAGTTTGCACTAACATTGGGCTTTTGCAAACAGAAAAAACTTTTGAATCTGCTTTGCATGTCCAAGAATGACAGAGAGGTTTAACAGGAAAAAAATGAAGTTTTATGCATATAATGGTCCTGTTTAAACTGTGGGAGCCTCATTAGAACACAGCAATAGTTTAAATTTTTTTTTTGTGGTACGAACATTGTATATTTTGCCTGATAATTTTTGCCTGTCTTTATACCCATTTTATGCAGTTTCAAGATTTTTTTAGTGTTCTTTAAGAATTATTTGCAGATGTATCTATATTACCTGTAGCTGTCTCCCTCTATTACTAATGTATGTAATTGCTTGTTTTAATTGAAAAGGAAGTAATGGTCCAATTTAAGGACATTATATTTTAAATATTCAATGAGACATTTTTTGGCAGAGGAAAAATTATAAGTGGGGGTGCCTATTCAGGACAAATATAACAATCAGTTACAGTAGCTTTCAGAATGATACTATAAACAAAACAAACATTGAGTCAAAACTATAAATACGTTAAAAGTTTGAGTCTTTTCTTGTAACATAGATGCTTGAAATCAAATATGAATTTATCTAAGTAGTACAAAACTCCTATAAATGAAGCAAATATTTCGTGCTTTCTAAGGATTCAGTCCTCTTGTCTGCCTTTCTAGCAGAACTCAAGTATGCATCTACCTTTTGAATGACCAGTTTGTTTCCTTGTGTACTGTTGCCCAGTGGTCAGATGGCTACCCCAACTGTTACAATGATAGCATGCAACCATATAACTGGTTGCGCATCTAAATCGCAGGTTGTTATTAACAATTAGGCATTTTCTATTTATAGATAGTTATTGAAATTATTAGACATCTTTAAGCCTAGTGGAGGTTTTCTGGTCATCCATTGGAATAATGAACACACCAGTGTGGTGGGTTGGCTCTTGCTGGCAGCCAAGCACCCAGACAGCCCCTTGTTCACTCTATGCTCTCAGCAAGATGGAGGAAGAAAATAGGAAGAGCAAGAACAAGAAAACTCATGTCTTAAAAGAAAGACATGAATATCAGTCAGAAATTACTGTTGCAGACAAAGCAAATTCATTTTGAAGAATTTAACTTAAAACATTTGATTACTGATGGATATTGGGTAACAGAGCCAACAAATATTCGAACTCTTAGTGAAACACGTTTCCCCTCCCTTTCCCAGCCCCAGCTTCAACCCAGAAACCTCTCTTTCCACTGTCCTTTTCTCCATTCCCTTGGTATCACTGCAGGTTACACTAAGTCCCTTAGGTAAGGCAATGAGTGGACCAAGTGGTTAAAGTCCCCTTACAGAGGCCACCTCTGTAGCCCCCCTGCTAGCAACCTTTGCCACATAAACCCAATGCAATTGATTTGATTTTTTTTCCTAAAATACTGCTCTGTGTGCTGCTATATAACTGCACAGAGTAAACTCAGCACAGAACCTAGCTCAGAGCTCATGCCATTAATTAGTGCTTCCCGGATAAATGTGGTCTTTAAGAATTACCATTTGATACAGGTGACTACACCTCTAGAGCCGTGAACCACTGCCTGCTGGGCTGCAAATGATTACTAAGGAGTTACAGCAGGCAGGCCATAATTTAATTCCTTTAAAAAAAAATATTTCTATTGGGCTCAGTGAAAATTTTACTGATGTCTAAATGTTAAAATAGAAACTTCTAGCATTGAAAACCTCTCTTGTGGTTACTGTTTTTTAATTTTGAAAAGTTTTCATCCCTTTCCTCATACCCGTGAGCCCTGTATTTCTCTAGAGTGACTTCTGCAGCCATCTTAACTGTGCTCACTAATACATGTTTCACTGATGGTATACTCTCCTCCAGCAGTGACTTAAGATGACATTAATGCATATGTAACTGATTTCACAAAACACTATTAATCCCACTTTTTAGGCATTCCTAACTTGTGTTTACAGCTTGGTTTTAGACTGTTATCCTGTTTTTTTGTTAATGTAAAAGGTCTGTATTGCAACTACAAATGGCAAGCTGCAAACAACTAATGCTCTGCTGTTTAGAACATTTTAATTTTGAACTCTGCTGACATAGATGTGTCAACCGTGCTGGTGTGTGGGTAAAAAGATGAGACCATCAAGCAGTGATATTGTCACAGCTTAAAGCTGGGCTGGCTATTAAATGGATGAGAGATGCTCTTCGTTAACTCCCTCCCTACCCAAACTGAAGGAAAAAGAAAAGGGAAAGAGGCTTACTGGTTAGAAAAGTTGAAACAACTTCAATCTAACTATAATAATAATGTACAATAATAATAGAAAAAAAGAGAAATATATACAAATATATACAAAACCAGTATTGAGCTCCCCTCAATGACGATCATGTCGCCCAGCCGCTGTGCAGCACACCCCAGAAAAGTCCTGGACTGGACTCAGCAACAGACAGGGACTGGATTCAAGAATGCACAGATCAGGATCGAAGACAGAAGAATTGGACAGAGTCCTCTTTGGATGTTGGCCATAGAAAAAGGGAGCGTAACCCTCTTGATCCCTCAGCTTTATATCGAATATGATGCGTATGGGATGGAATACTACGTTTGGTCAGTTTTGGGTCACCTGTCCGACCCGCTCCTCCCTACCGCACAGTTGCAGGTGTGACCACTTCTCTGCTCTTTCAGTTCTGATGCATAAGGAAGTCAGCAGAAGCAAGCATCGATGTTGGTCTCCATAGGGATAACTATAAGCAAGAGCCTTTCTGCATACCGTTCCTACTGATGTTCCAGAACTAACTGTAAACATCAAGCCTTATCACTGCTAGAAGCAGCTACTGTCTGGAAAACATGCAGTTATTTTCAGAGAGTGCAGCTGCTCAAAAGAGACTTAACAAAGAAGTAAATTTTCTAAAAGAAAATTGGTTCTGTCCCAGCCCAAACCAGGACAGACATGAAAACAACAGTGTCAAGAAATGGCTCACATCTGCATTAGAACCAGAGTGGAAGCCATCTCCTGCTGTACACTGAACCCCCGCACAAGACAAAACATGTTTAGTATCACCTGAAGTTTTTTTCAAATATAGAATAGTTTATAAAACACACGTCTTTCTTACAGTACATTATATGAAACAAACATCAGTTTGTTCATCATCTTGGGAAAGCGGTGTGACTTAGGCCCTCCAATCTGATTCTGCTCTGAAGGAGAGATGCTGAATCCAGATAAACCTGGATTAAAAAATGCACCTGCACAATTTACACTTTAAATTATCTCATATGTTTGTAAACGAGGTAATTCTACATGTAGATCACTAGTTAGATACTTTGCTATCTGATGTAATTGTACATAATCATTAGGAGTAAGTGCTACGTACGTACATGGTTTTGAACACTGGAACTGTGAATTCTCAACAAAAGAAAAAATTCAAAGAGTTCTTTCTGGATTCCACTACTTACCAAATTTGCTTTAACGCAAGAGGGAGTGACTTCAGCTAGTTGTATCATTCTGCTTCTTTACATGTTCACAGGATAAGTAGATTTTACGTGGAAAAGGGAACAGAGGAAAATATGATAAGAGAGCATCTAATGTGTCAATAAAACACTCAAAATTAGTGTTTTAGTTTTGAATGCTATTGTTTACTATCGAAGAGTAGGAAGTATTTGTGGTGTTCTCCAACACAGAATAATTGTACAGTTTATGCTCCAAGATATTATAGTCTAGATGGCTGTTGTTTAAGAAATTGAATCTTGTTGATTTTTTGAGTATTGCTTTTTAGAGTGCTCATGTACATTCCTGAAGACAGCTTTTGCTGTGCATGTAGACAACAAATCTGAAAACACAGTGTGAGTGCAAGCTGCCCTTTGCACATTTTTTGGTGTTTGAAACATCTAGCAAAGTAAATATTTTGTTAGCATGGCATTATATAGGTATTGGGTGTGAACAGATGAATTCATACAGGCTGGCTATGGACATTTCTAAGTACATGGAGGAGGAGAAGACTATCCGGAGTAGTCAACATGGATTCACCAAGGGAAAATCCTGCTTGACCAATCTGATAGCCTTCTATGATGGCATGGCTGGCTGGGTGGACGAGGGGAGAGCAGTGGATGTTGTCTACCT
>VZSC01007940.1:67380-79397 GCA_013398225.1 Steatornis caripensis
TTTTTTACTTTTATTCATTTTCTTTCATTTCCTTTTCTTTTTCTTTTTTTTAATTTTTTTTTTAACCCCAGGAGGCCATATGGTAGGTGACCATTTATTTGGGGGAAAAAACTTCTTTGATTCCTTTAAACAATACCTATGGGCATGAGTTCTGTGTCAGCATAGTTATATAGTTGTTGCCTAGTCCCCTTCCCACATCACGATACTCCCAGAAGGTGTTCAAGTTTTATAAAAATAAATTAATATGATGAGAAAAATTCTAACCTCAAGTTACAACCTAGGATTAACACATAGATATAAAAATTTCATACATGTATATATGTATCATTTTATAGGGCTGTAAGTAAGTAGATGAAAATTTATACAATAGGACGTCTTAGCAGAAAATAACTCTTCGTGGAATTCTTCAACGTGACCCTCACAAATATTAAACCCTGTATGTAAGCATGTCCCTTTAAAGGATAAGCTAGCCACCTGTGTTTCCCAGAGTACCCATTTGCAGATTATCCTGTTTCCTTGCTTTGTGACAGAACAACTAGGTCAATGTGTGCAATACAGTTATTTAGTGTCACCCTAAATCAGAAGATACGGATTTCACAGCAGATGAATGACAGAAAAGAGTCAACTATTAGTAAAGTTATTACATAGGCTGACTTGTTTCTTCTGAGAAATGATATAGAGCCTCTGACACGGACATGATATTGAAGATCTGACAATTCCTTCTTAAACTTAAAACCCACTACAATTTTGATTTAAAAAATCCAGTAATGTTACATAATTATCTTATGTGGATATTCCCCAAACAAGAAGTCTAACTGACTTAACTGGGTATTCATTTAAATATTGCACATATGCATATGCCAGTTTTTAATTAGTAACCCATAAAAAGTTCTTTTTAAGAAAACCGAGATAGAAATATTGGACATGAAACTGTATGGGCATGTTTGTGGGCCACTGAGGACAATTTCATGTTTTCTAGGCAACTGATTCATAGAATCTAGCTCATAAATTTGCCACTTAAAATCCATTGGTTTATTTGCCTGTGTTCCTGAAATGAAAACAGTTTCACTTACCTTTTCCAGCTTCTTTAGATAAATCTCTTGAGCCAGTGTCATGATTTAGGTTAAATACTTTTTCCTCCTCCCTTGTATATTCTCTCCCTGTATCACCATTATGTTTAGAGACACTGGTAATACCCCTCCTGAATGTGTTTGGCTAGGTAAAACAGGCAGTGCTTCTGTAATCTCATCTGTTAACACAAGCAATCCATTTTTATTCAAGATTCTGAGGGCTAAGTCATCTCTTTTGTGGAGGCAAGAGGCAAAGATCATTGGGATTCCCATTCTTTTAAAGGAATTAGGCAGCTCTGAGGTAAAGCAGACTTTGCTCTGTCTGAAGTTTTGGGAAGGGTTAGGCTAATGTGAGTCCTGAGGCCCCTGACTTCAGATAGAGCAGAGTAAGCAGGCCAAAGTCTGTGTTGCATAGTACAGTAATGGACTAATCTAGAGGGATTATGTACTTTTTCGTTTCTAAATGATAATAAGGAAGGCTGTGGAGTATATTTTCCCGAGTCTCTTGAATCTTTCTGCTCTTCATCTGCAGCTGTTGCTAATTAGTCTTCTCTCAGAGAGGGGAGCCTTTGTTAATCTTGAACAGATACCAGTTTGGAGCAGTCCCACTGTAACAGCCCAGAATTTAGTAAAGCAGTGGAATGGGTTCATGATTTCAATTCTGCATTTGTAGATGATAAATTTTTTTTTCTTGTTTGATTAAAAAAAACTCCGTTTCTTAAAATGTAAACCTGAACTGAAAGTATTAGCTTTGTTAATTATCTCCCAAATGTGTTCCACGAAAGTCTGATGTGCTTCAGACCGAGGTACATAGCCTGACATTGGTATTAAAGTCTGAGACTGAGGGTAGGTATAGACTTGATGGCTCACAGTTCTGTGGTCTAGAAAATTAGGCATTCACAGATTAATATTGCTATGAGAGGTGAAACTATGGCTGAAGAAAGTGTGTGAGTGTTGTCACAGACACATAATAAAGTTATGGTTTATGTGATTATTAAGGGCTTAAGGAAATGTGGGACATGATGTGCTTTAGTGCAAAGCTTAAGTGTGGTAAGAGCGTGTGGTTATGTTTTCTACAGAGGTACACATGAAAGGAGATCATAGTTTTTCTAGGGCAGTAATGTGTGAGGAATGCATCATCCAGGTGAGTCCTAGCATGCTGCAATCTGAACCCTTGCTGTGAAAGATCTGGGTTACTGTGAATGCTTAACCTTGCTCTGTTCAGAGAGCCATCAAAAACTTTTCTGTTTGTTATGCAGTACTTAACCTTGCTGTCCACAGCCTCACTTCTCAGCTACACTGACGTAATCTGGTATTTTTCATGCATCATCCGGACCATAGTGTATCTCTGGCAGAAGGATATGTTTCAGTTTCTTCCCATTAAACTTACAATCTTAAATCTGTTGGCTCAGTCTTCTTTTGACACTCTTAATAGTTGAATATTATGTCAGTTCTTTAGGCATGTCTGTGTGAAATTTTTAAGGAGTTAACACTATTTAAGTTGCAGAAGGGTTTTGAAGAGTAAGGGGAGAAAAGCATGTTAAAAGAAAAGAGTGTGTCATACTGTATGTGTATAAACATAGTTTGTTTATTTTTAATTTTAATGATAAAATCTTCAATTTCTTAAAAACATTTTTTCCTAAAATTCTTGCTCAGTGTTTCTGCTACAGATGAAATCTTAAGTTTTTGCTCTTTCCCTTTTTCTTTTGTTCCTCTGAGCATTTTGTCTAACCTGCACAGAATTTGATCTCTCTTCATGTGATACTCTTTTCAGTGTTTCATCACTATCCTTCAGATGGTATTTAATAGTCTCTTAAGAAATATACATTAGATTTTACTTTCTGTGCTTTCTGATTTATAGGTACTGTTCATAGAATTCCTGAAATTATTTTCAAAATGTAATGTTTTGCATGTTACTTCTGAAGTTGCTTTTCTTTGTTTTCTTTGTTTTCTTTGTTTCCTTTGTTTTCTTTTTCTTTTTCATTTTTATGTATATGTTCACTTTTCTAATCCAGCATCATAAGTATTTGCATGGCAATTGTGCTGGCTGTAGATGTCAGCCTCGATCTTACACACAATCTTTGAAAACAAAGTTAAGAAATTATAAGTAAATTTACAATATTTTTTGGAATGCGTTTACAATTTTTTATAAAGATAGAAAAAGTTTCTTGGTCTGGAGCTCTTAATGGCAATTACAAAATTTGTAACAGAAGTATGGATCAGTTTAGAATCAATTATATCATAACTAGAGAGTGAAAGCTGAGAGGAGTTGTTGATATGCCAGAAGATTGTGTGGCCATTCAGCAAGACCTGGACAGGCTAGAAAGATTGGCAGAGAAGAACTTGATGAATTTTAACAAAGGCTAAGGTAGGGTCCTGCACCTAGGGAGGAATAACCCACACACCACTACAGGTTGGAGGTTAACCTACTGGAAAGCATCTGTGTGGAGAAAGACCTGGGAGAGGTGGTGGACAACAGATTCACCATAAGCTAGCAATGTGCCCTTGTGACTAACAAGGCCAATGGTATGCTGGAGTGCTTTAAGAAGAGTGTGGCAAGCAGGTTGACATAGAAGGAGGTGATCCTCCCCCTCTACTCTGCCCTCATAAGGCCACGCCTCGAGTCCTGTGTCCAGTACTGAGCATCCCAGTTCAAGAGAGACAGGGAACTACTGGAGAGAGTACAGCAGAGGACAATGAAGAACATTAGGGGAGTGGAGCATCTCTCCTATGAGGAAAGACTGAGAGACCTGGTTCTGTCTAGCCTGGAGTAGAGGAGACTGAGAGGGGATCTGATCAATGCTTATAAATAACTGAAGACATACGTCAAGACAATGTGGCCAGACTCTTTTCAGTGTTGTCCAGCAACAGGACAAGGGGCAACGAGCATAAACTGGAACACGGGAGGTTCCGCCTGAACACGAGGAAGAACTTCTTTCCTGTGAGGATGACAGAGCACTGGCACAGGAGACCCAGAGAGGTTGCGGAGTCTCCTTCTCTGGAGATATTCAAAATCCTCCTGGACGCGTTCCTGTGCAACCTGCTTTGGGGCACCTACATTAGCATGATGATCTCCAGAGGTCCCTTCCAATGCCTGCCATTCTGCAATTCTGTGATACTGTGAAATATAGCCAAAGTAGTGTTCTATTCTATTCCCTCTTTCCATCTCCATTATAAACATAAATGTTTATGAAAGCAATGTTTAAGTATCTCTTTAGGAAAGGATACTTTACATAAATACACTTGGTTCACTATGGTTTTCTTTTCTGATGAAGGGGTTAATAATAGAATGTGAATAATTATGTTCCAAAGAGCATATCATAAAGTACAGAAACATGCATAGTCTAAAAACCCAGTTACTCTATGCAAGTGAATGTATACGTAAGATATACATGGTATGAATTATGAATATATCTTTGTCCATGCATATGATTTATGGGAAAGAGCATATGTCAGGTTTTGAGAAAAAAAACCTCTTTTTTTTTGAGAGAGGATTTTAACCATAGCTTTAGATGAAATACGTACCAATGATCTTTAAAAGAGCAAAGGGTAGAAAAAAAGTCTTTGTAATCCATATTTTCCGTATATTCAGAAGAGATGATAAATATTGCAATAACAATAACCATTTAGCAAATGAAAGACTGTGTAAGCACTAATGTCAACTATAAATACAAATAAATTCTCTAGGAAAGGGTCATAACCAACCAAGCCTACAGTGAAAAATAAAAAAGGCACTTGCAAGACCAATTCTGAGATATGTGAAGGATAAACATTTACTATTGATATTTTAGCCATAAATCTTTTGAATTTAAAAAGCATGAGAAAATACATCAAAATAGGAAGTCATTATAGAAATACATTATAAAAGTTATAATACACACTGTAGCAATTAGGCATTTTATTTGGGGCTCCAAGAACTGACATTTAGATTATAATCTTTTTCTTGATAACTGCAACTCAAGCAAAAAATGTGCAGAAGAAATGTGAATGTAGTATATTTTATATTTTATGCACTGATTGACTACAGACTTCTGTTTCGTTTAAGAAAAATGAAAATAAAATGCAGATAAATTAGATTTTTATTTAACAACTTCCCAATGGCACAATCAAAGAAACTCTGCAGTATCTCTGTAGATGTTGAGTTCTCATGATACAACAAACATCTCAAAAAATTATTTTTGCAAGTATATTAATTGTCCTGATTTACTTGTGTTAGTAAGAGCTGAGATAACATATGCTCATCCTGACCCTCTGAGCCTTTACCTCAGTGTTTTAGATTCTATGAGGACTAGATAGTCCTATGAGCCTTGTTTACAAGTATACCATCATGGTGTATTGTCTAGACCCAGAGACTCTCAATGTTGAAGACACATACCATACATTGAATAGCTTTTCCTCAAGTTGACTTGCTGGAGAGCAGATCTGCAGAGAAGGACTTGGCAGTGCTTGTGGACAACAGGCTCACCATGAGCCAGCAATGTGCCCTTGCAGCCACGAAGGCCAATGGCATGCTATGGTGCATTAAGAAGAGTGTGGCCAGCAGGTCGAGGGAGGTGATCCTCCTTCTCTACTCTGCTCTGGTAAGGTCACATCTGAAGTCCTGTGTCCAGTTCTGGGCTCCCCAGTACAAGAAAGACAGGGAACTACTGGAGAGAGTCCAGCAGAGGGCCACGAAGCTGATTAGGGGAGTGGAGCATCTCCTATGAGGAAGGACTGAGAGAGCTGGGTCTGTTTAGCCTGGAGAAGAGAAGGCTGAGAGGAAATCTGATCAATGCTTATAAATATCTAAAGGGTGGATGTCAAGATGACAAGTTCAGACTCTTCTCAGTGGTGCCCAGTGACAGGACAAGGGGCAATGGGCACAAACTGGAACACAGGCAGTTCCACCTGAACATGAGGAGGAACTTCTTTACTGTGAGGGTAACAGAGCACTGGCACAGGCTGCCCAGGGAGGTTGTGGAGTCTCCTTCTCTGGAGATATTCAAAAACCGCCTGGATGCGTTCCTGTGCACCCTGTTCTAGGCAAACCTGCTTTAGCAGAAGGGTTGACCAGATGCTCTCTAGAGATCCCTTCCAACCCCTACCATTCTGTGATTCTGTGAAGTTAGTTATTTATTGTAACATAAATATAGAGAATTAAATAAAAAATGGAACATGATATGTAACATGAACACCAGTTTTTATCAGTTTGATCTGCAAGTTAGAGTCCTACTAGTTACTGGAGCTGGATGTGGCAGCTGGATGAACTAGCTTCAGATCAATAAGGTGGAAGATCATTAACACATCAGTCAGTCAAGGTAATATCTCTAAAACATGGCTATCATAACTAAAATAACAATAAAAATAATAATACAGGTGTTTTTTTAAAATTAATTTCTGCACTATGCACATGTACTGGCTCTTTCAGTGTATCCCCACATGCTTTGTAAATGATTATGTTCAGCCCATTGCTTTACTTCAATTTTTTTCTTTAATTTGATCTTAAAACATTTATAATGTCTCTGTTTACTTTATGTATTTAAAGATATTTAGTCTCAGAGTGGTCTGGACCAACTCAACCACTTTACTGTTAGTTGAGCTGACTTTATTGGTTGTCTTGTTTAGCATTGTGCATTTTTCACTCCTTCTTAATTTTACTCCCTGTGCCCCAGGACTGCTCTCCCAAATTTTATTCTCATTCAAGATACTGCAATTTGCATGACTTGTTTGAGATTAGTGTCATTCTCCATTTGCTTCATGCTGTTTGTAAGGGAAAAGCTCTACAGGGCTGGATCTTCCCCACAGTGCATGCACAGAACTTCCATTATTGTTAATGGAAGTTTCATGTGCCCATTAAATTTTAGAATTAGTTCAAAAAGAATGGATCTCTAATAGGCCTATGTTTTTGCAACATGGAAGACTTTAGTTCATTATCTCTAAACTAAACCTAATCAGTACTGTCATGTCTATAGGCTAACTCTAAATATTTTGAGTCATACTAATTCTGCTGTCTGTGTTGGCAGCTTTCTTCAGTGTTTAAGGGAGAAAGAGAGGAACAGTGATTAGGTGTTCAGAATAAGTATTCCATCTACTTTAGGAGTTTTGTGAAAGTGTCATGTAATAACCTATGTATAAGCTCTCAGTGATCCAAAAGAAAATATTTGGGATGTTACAATCACTGGGTCATGCATAGAGTTGATATGGAGAATGTTACATGTTCCATCAGGCTGCTTGGATATGAGTGTTTCCATTCTTGTTTCTCATTCAATTTTCTGAAATAATTGTCTTTGCTGCAAATTCCTACATATAAAAAATTGTATATGTTGCAAACACTCAGTAGTGAACATTCTGAACCAAGCCTTTTATAAGTATGACATACAAGTGCACGTATTAGTCTATTCCATACTGACAGTAATGGGGTAGGCATAGCACAAAAGAAAACATGAAACAGACTCTGTGATATCTATGCTTTTAGGAAGATATATTAAGTACTGAGCTGTCTTAGCAGTTCATGTTTGAAAATATTTGGCTTTCAGAGAAGGGCTTATAACTTTTTAATAGAGAAACCAAAGAAAATGTTATGTAATTCCATGGTAATTCACCTGCTGCACTAAGAAGTAGCAGCTTTTGGATTTGGAAGAACACAGCAGATCTGAAATTGTTATGCATCTTCACTTGTTGACAATACGAAATTTGGAGGTACTGTTGACTTCCAAGGGACAAGAAGCCTTGCAAAGGAATCTAGATTGGAGCATTGAGTAATCATCAATAATATGAAGTTTAACAAGAACAAATGCCCAAATCCTGCAACTTGGATGGAAAAACATCAGACACAAGTGAAAATTTGGAGAGGAGTTGCTGGAGAGGAGCTCTGCAGAAAGAAATCTGGGGTTGCTGGTTGACAGCAGGCTCAATATGAGTCAGCAGTGTGCCCTGGCCATCAAGAGGGCAAACTGCATCCTGGGATGTGTCAAACACAGCACAAACAGCTGGTCAAAAGAGGTGATTATCCTGCTGTATTTAGCAATGGTGCAGACTCACCTTGAGTATTATGTTCAGTTCTGTGCTCCACAGTTTAAGAACCCTGTTCCAGGGTGTCAGCAGCCTGGTCATGAAGGATTTTTCCTAATATTTAATCTAAGTCTACCCTCTTTCAGTTTAGAACAGTTACCTCTCATCACTACATGACCTTGTATAAAGTTCCTCTCCAGCTCTCTTGCAGGTTCCCTTCAGGTACTGGATGGTTGCTATAAGGTCTCCCTGGAGCCTTCTTTTCTCCAACCTGAACATCCTCAACTCTCTCAGCCTGTCTTCACAGCAGAGGTGCTCCAGCCCCCAGATCATCTTTGTGGCTATCCTCTGGACTCACTCCAACAAGTCCATGCCTTTCTTATGTTAGAGGCATCAGAGCTGAACACAGTACTCCAGATGGGGTCTCACAAGAGTGGAGTAGAGTGGGAGAACCACCTCTCTCAACCTGCTGGTCACAATTTTTTTGATGCAGTCCAGGAATCAATTGACTTTCTGGGCTGTGGCCACACATTCTCGCATGAGAAGCAAGTCCTTATCCTCAGGGCTGCTCTCAATCCATTCTTCACCCAGCCTGTATTTGTGCTTGAGATTGCCCCAACCCATGTGCAGGACCTTGCACTTGGCCTTGTTGAACTTCATGTACTTCGCATAGGCCCACCTCTTAAGCCTGTCAAAGTTCCTCTGGATGGCTTCACTTACCTCCAGTGTGTCAGCCACACCACACACCTTGGTGTCATTCGCAATCTTGCTTAGGGTGGACTCAATCCCACTGTCCACGTAGCCAACAAAGATTTTAAATAGCTCTGGTCTTAATACTGAGCCCTGAGGAGCACAACTTGTCATTGGGCTCAACTTGAACATCCAGTCATTGACTGCAACTCTTTGAGTGTCACCATTGAGTCAATTCCTTATCCACTGAGTGGTCCATCCATCAAGTCCATCTCTCTCAAATTTAGAGACAAGGATGTTATGTGGGACAAATGCTTTGCAAAAGTACAGGTAGATGTTGTCCGTTGATTTTCCCTTGTCCACCAACGCTGTAACCCCATCATAGAAAGCCACTAAATTTGTCAGGCACAATTTGACCTTAGTGAAGCTTAGTTGGCTGTCAGCAATCGCCTCCTTATTTTCCATGTGCCTTGGTGTAGTTTCCAGGAGGGTGAAAGGTGTCGAAACCCAAGTGGCGAAAGGTTCTACAGAACGCACCATCATTGTATCTCAATTAACCCTCAATATTAGATATAGGTGGAGATATTAGGGCACCAACTGCGGGTGAAGTAGGTACCCGACTCCAGGAATATGGAGATAATGTCTCTTCCTCTATGCAGGCTTACATCTTGGCTGTGGAGAAAATATCCCTAAGGCTCGATGATTTTGAGAAGCAGTTCCATTCCCAAACTGTAGGTACCAACATCTCAGCCATCAAGAAAAGGCGTCTTCGTAGAAAACCAGCTCAAGGGAAACAGAACACACCACAAAGTGTCCTGTGGTACCTCCTACGTTATTTTGGAGAAGACATGAGGAGATGGGATGGAAAACCTACTGACGCCCTACAGGCACGAGTACGTGAGTTGCAAGGTAAAAGAAATACAAGAGCGAGTTCTTCCAGGAGGACGGATGCTCCAGTTTCAAGTGACTGGTTCTACAAAGCACATGGGCTTCAGATCCCTGTGCACCAAATGTAAGTAGGGGGAGTGAAAGAGTAATCCACACAAGCACAGACCCATTCCTCAATGGGTACTATGTGCAAAATTAGAGGGGCCCTGCCTCCAGCCACGTGGAGGAGATGAATAACCAAGTTTTTGGACCGTGTGGATTCCATGGCCTGGCACATTAGAACCACAAACGCATGAAGCTTTGGCAGACACTGGTGCACAGCGCAACCTAATGCCATCAGATCATAAAGGCACAGAATCCATCACTATATCTGGAGTGACAGGGGGTTCTCAAGAACTTACTGTAGTGGAGGCCGAAGTAAGCCTCACTGGGAAAAAATGGGAAAAGTACCCCATTGCGACTGGCCCAGATGCTACTTGCATCCTTGGCACAGACTACCTCAAGAGAGGGTATTTTAAGGACCCAAAAGGGTACCGGTGGGCTTTTTGTATANCCTCTGGGAAAATTGAGCAATACAATGGCCTGTTACAAACTACCCTGAATGCAATGGGTGGTGATACCTTTAAAAATTGGGGTAAGCATTTGGCACAAGCCACATGGTTAGTTAACCCGAAGGGATCCATCAATCAAGCTGGCCCTGCTCAATCAGACCTTTTACATACAGTAGAAGGGAATTAATTCCATGTGGTGCATGAAAGGAATTTGTTAGGGAAAACTGTTTTTGCTGCTTCAGGCAAAGGTGGAGCAAAACCCATTCACGGGATTGCTTTCGGTCAAGGACCTGGATGTACCTGGTGGGTGCTGCTGAAGGATGGTGAAGTCGAGTGTGTACCTCAAGGAAATCTAATGCTGGGTGTGAATACTCAATGTTGAGCTGTATGATGTTAATTGCTATGTAATACTAACAGTGTTTAATGAGTAATTTTCAGGATCACATTGTGGATAAAACCAGAGCTAGCCTCATCTGGTGGCACCCAATAATCTTGTTGAGGGTGACACCTTTAACCTGCAACTTGTGGGCACGAACCATGACAACTTTCATACCATCATCCTCTGCCCTGAGAGACTTTTACAACAGATGGAACCTGCAATCATGAACTAAATAAGCTCATGTATATATGTATATATTTAAGAAAAAAAAAGCCATAGGGACACAAGCATGATGCAAATGGTAGGGAATAAGAGGTGGAATGTCCTGCTTTGGGCTAGGACAGAACTAATTTTTCTTCTAGTAACTTTACTTTTTAGTTAAGTCTCTTCTAAGCAGCTGCACTCTCTGAAATTAACTGCATGTTTTTCCAGACAGTAGCTGCTTCTAGCAGTGATAAGGCTCAGTGTTTATAGTTAGTGCTGGAACATCAGTAGGAATGGTATGCAGAAAGGCCCTTGCTTATAGTTATCCTATGGAGACCAAGGTTGATGTTTGTTTCTGCTAACTTTGTTATGTGCCGGAAATGAAAGAGCAGGGAAGTTGTCACACCTGTGACCCTGCGGTGGGGAGGAGTGAGTCAGACAAGTGACCCAAAACTGAACAAATGCAGTAATCCAACCCATATATGTCATACTTGGTATAAAGCTGAGAGATCACGAGGGTAACACTCTCTTCTATGGCCAGCATCTGAGGAAGACTCTGTCTGATCCTTCTGCCTTCGATTCCGATCTGTGCATTCCCGAATCCAGTTCCTGTCTGCTGCTGAGTCCAGTCCGGGACTTTCCCAGGGCATGCCCCACAGCATCCGGGTGACGTATTCATCATTGGTGGGGGGGAGCGATGGATTTTGTATATATTTGTATATGTATTTCATTATTATTTTCATATTATTATTATACGGTATTATTGTAGTTAGATTAAAGTTGTTTTAAATATTCCAAAACGTAAGTCTCTTTCCCTTTTCTCTCTCCCCCCACTTTTGGGAGGGAGGGGTTTAACAATGAGCGTCTGTCGTCCGTTTAACATCCGGTCCAACTTTAAACCATGACGATTGTCGTGGTTTGAGACCCGCCAGCAACAAAGAACCTCGCAGCCACTCGCTCACTGCACCCCCTCCTCACCCCCCACAGGGACGGGGAGGAGAATCAGCAGAGAAAGGGGCAGCCCTCGTGGGTTGAGATAAGGACAGTTTAATACAAAAGCACAGAGAGAGAGAGAACAGTAACAATAACAACTATAATGCTAATAAGAGAGAATACAAACGAGTGATGCACAGCACAACCGCTCACCACCCGGAACAGGAAACGGAGCCACCCCGCGCCCTTCCCGGCCTCGCTTCCCGTGCCTNACAAAAGCACAGAGAGAGAGAGAACAGTAACAATAACAAC
>VZSC01007943.1:0-16623 GCA_013398225.1 Steatornis caripensis
AAAAAAAAAAAAAAAAAAAAAAAGCAATGAGGAAGCAATGAGGTACCCTCTTTAGGATGTGGGAGGGCTGTAGCAGTCACAAGAGGACAAGGAAGTCTTTATTGTTTTGTCCAAAACTGTACTCATTAATCAACAGCATGGACATTTTAGTTTATGCCTCCAAACATCAAGACTATGAATCAGTGGGGAAACCAAAGTATAACCATAGGCAGACTGTTACCTTTACAAAAGCAAGCTCTACAACCATTTGGTTACAATGGCAGACTTTTGCACAGTTTTGTCTCAAATTTATCCTGCAGTCATCCATGTGAATTGGAAATGTGCTGCCAGGACCAATTTATTATCTAATATGTTGCAACAGCTACTGCTGTTTATTATGAGATACTACAGCAATGTTTACTCAAACGTTCAAGAGCAATTTCACTTCCCACCTCAGATTGTTTGGGTACACACTGATATTGATGCTACCCAGCATCAAGTTAAAAATCACACATTAGAAACGTAAGCTTCCACCTGTTTTGCCCTTATGTTTTATCATCGATGATCAGATAAATCAAAGCAGTGATTTTTTTCCCTTTCATCTGCTTTTAAACATATTCTACTGTATGTTGTTTTTACTTGGGTCGGGAGATGGCTATATAATACATTAGACATTTGCTTCTGCAGACTTGGAAAGAGATTTAATCAGTACATGAATGAGGCTTAAAGAAACAGAAAGCTTCCTAATGCAAATGCAGCTGTGACTGATAAGAAGGACAATGGACAGAAATCCTTGACTTGATTAACTTAGTGACCTAGAAAGAGGGATGTGTCTCATTCCAGCAGCGCAGAACAGAGAAACACTCATTAACTGTTCCTTTCGGCTGAAAGGATCTGTGGCGCTCACTTCCGCACCCAAAGGAGCCATTCACTAGAAACTTGGACACACTAGGGAAGCCTTTCTTTCAGTTTCTGGCTGTACAAAGTCAAACAGAGGGACAGACTTCACATAAATAAGTGTCTTTCTCTCTCCCCTTCTCCCTCTCTCGCTCCCTGCTTTGGCTTTTCAGAGAGTTCAGCTGGTCCTAAACCACATACAGTAAGAAAGATTATTTCAACAGGACTTAATTCACTTTGATGTGTTGTTTTGTTTTAATGGGGTGTCTTTTCTAAGGACACACAAGAACTCTTAACTATTCCATATCTGCACACATACCGCGTACATCTGCATGGTAATTGTACAGGCAGGAGAGCAAAAGTCGGCAAGGCTGATCTTAGCAATAACTCTAAAAATATTTCAGATATACCTTACACATTCAAAGCCCTGTGGATAGCAGCTAATTAAATCTCTCAACACTGTTCTGATACAGATGGGTTATGAGTAGTTATCTCTGTTTTGCAGGTGGAAGGAGAGAAGCAACATGACATGCTGCAGAATTTACAGGGTATTTCCTTCTCCAACTCCTGGCTCTAAGTGCACACCCCAGAACCCTACAGAGCAGTCCAACTGCACGAGCAGAAGGGGTCTCAGACTGCCCTGGGGGAGTCTGGGCACTGAAAGAGAGAGGACATGAACCCAGCGCCAGTCTCCTGAGCCCAAGGATTTGTGTCACAGAGCAATGATGCCAAACAGCACAGACAGTTTTACACAGAAAGAAATGGAGTACAGAGGCCTCATAAAGAATCAATTAGATATTGCAAGAGGATGCAAAATAAAGGCGGGACACACACAGAGAATAACAAATGGAGAGGAGAAAGGCAGGAGCGTTTCCTCCCAGGGCCGGATCACATCTTCCCCACCCCAGCTATCACAGGGCTGATCAGCACGCAGGAGGATGGGAATCCTCCAGTGTAACAAAGCTGGAAAAGAAGCCAGATCTTCCTTGCCTTGCCGCTGTGGTCCCATTCCTCCAAACAGAAGAGGTTTGGAAAATTAATTAATGTTCTGAAAGGAAAATCTGACCGTAAGAGCAGATTTCTAATTAGCTACAGATAGCGCTGGCAGGCTGCTTAAGAGTCAAGGCTGATACCACCGGCCGCACACAAGGTGCGGGCCCTTACCCAGTAAAAAGCAAGCAAACCTGGAGACTGCTTACTACAGTGATTCATGGATAACAGGGCAAAAGGAGCACATTAACACTGGCTTATGAGATGGTGGGCTTGCAGCATATCTCCAAGGATCCTAACAGTGTTTCCTAAGAATTAAGACATATCTGCCTCTGAATGCCTATATGAGCCTAATACTTTTTTTCTTCTCTCATCTCAAAACATCCATGTACAAAAATAGCATACAAAGTCATGAGAGCTTACCTGAGCCTCAGCTCTGTTTGGATGATATTGCTAAGCGTACCTCAAGCTTGATTAAGAATTGCAGAAGGGGTGGGATAAAGGTATGGGAAGGCAGTGGCAATGCCAGGACTCTTCAATGGATGGAGCTCTTCCACAATCCTAGGCAGGCAGAGTGAGAGTTAAATATTTTTCATGATTGAAAGGGCAACAGCGATCTTCATGAGTGTCACCACTGTGCCTGATCTTGGAGAGCCAGCTGACATTTCCAAAGTCATTCTAACCTCCCTGCTTTCACCAGCACTACCACCCTCTTCCCTCCAAATACTTCTCGTAATTGAAGTTGTTTCTTTTTGGTGGGTCCAAATTTCCCCCTGAGGCTTAAATGCATTTTTTCCAACCATATCTGAATCAGAATAACATTCGTAAGAAGCGAGAGCATAGGAGAGATTTAATGGAGAACTAGAGCAGGAAATAAGAGTCAGGCAATAAAAAGTGAAAGGCACTGAGAAGCAGAGAGGCTGAAGACCACCTAAGCACAGCTCAACGCAGTTAGCAAGGAAGGAACATCTCAGCTGCTGGGCAGTATGATGCACCAAGGGCAGAATGAGGTGTGCAAGGGAGTGGGCCAGCTCTGCAGAGCACAAAGCGCACAAAACGAATCCATGAGTCTTTCCGGCAGGAATAAAGGAATGGTCCGAAAGTGGGATCCCCGAGAGGAGGGGGGGGAAGCGGGAAGTGCCAACTTCTGCCAGCCTCTGAGGCTGGCACAAGGTGATTGATGGGGGACATGTGAGATGTATAAAGGAAAGGAACTGTGAGGAGAAAGAACTAGCTAATTTACCCACAAGTAACTAACAGAGCCAAAATAGTGCTAGGGTCATGAGCCACACAAAAATCAGGAGCTTTGACTTGACAGGAAGATGCTCGGCAAAGAGACAAAAACAACTCAGTTTCTTCGCAAAAAGACTGTGAAAATGGAAGCTGCTAGGAGGAGTGCAAGAAGTTTAAAACCACAAGGAATCGTTCAAAAAAAAAAAAAGAAACCAAAACAAAAAACAAACCACGAGTGGTTAAAAAAAAAAGTCAAACCCACAAGCAAAAAAATCCCACAAGGTGTAAGAACAAAGGAGGCAATGAAGGAAATCTGATCTAGAAAGGGAGCAGGGAGTGGAGTGTCTGACATGAAGCTGAAAGGATGAGCTAGTTAGTGGCAAAAGAAAGAGAGATGAGAGATTTATGAGTTTGGAACAAATCACTTAATTACAGCAGGAACAAATACAGCTTTCACCTACAATCTACTTCTTAATGCAACGTTCAGATAGTTTGGTGGATGCTTGCCGATAAGGAGGTAGTTCAAAATAAAAGGAAAGCTCAAAACATTAAGTGCTTTAAAAAATAAGTATGTGGGTCTTATCCTGCTGCTAAGATTCGTGTGACTACAGCCAGGAGAGGCAGACCAGACCCTAGGAGTTGCTGGGCTCTAATTTCGGGGAAGCAGCTGACAAGGGCACATGGAGGCAAACACCCAAACGTGCTGCCAGAAATAGAATCTACAAAAAGTGGCCTCTAAATAGTCCAAATTAGTGGCACAGGCTAGGCCTGATTAGAAAAAAAAAGTCTAAAACCAGAGCCTGAAACTAAGGGGTGGGGGGGCACACAGGGAAGCACTAATGCCCCAAACCAAAGCTTGAAAGCTGTTTAATTCAAACCAAATGCCTGAAAAAATTGCAGGAACTTCTCTAATTCCATCACTAACACCTTACTTTTCAGCCACCTTATCCATTTTTTTTTTTCAGCAGGAAGAGAGAAAAGACTTTATTAATTGAATTAATAAAATCCCTTGTTGACTCCAGTTCATCCTGGGTGATAACAAATCCTTTCCAGATGGTTTGTAATTTCCATTTAATGTTTTATTCCTCTGCCGATCAGCAACCCACAGGGCATGAGAACTCATTTCTGGCCTTCACTGGCTTGGTGCTAGATGGTCAGAGGTAACCGTAACAGCCTTTTAAATTACTTTAATCCATTTTGAGACCACAATCAAAATCAGTTTCCTTTAGTATCCCCACACAGATGAAAGAGAGCCCCAGCCTTCAGTCCTATCCATGAAAAACTCTCTTCCCAAAACCTATCCAAAGACTAGCAAGATCTGCCAACACAGGTCTGATTCGAAGACTGGATGCTTAGAGTTGAAAAAGTGTGTGCTCAGATTCACCCTCTGGCCTTCTACCATTACAAATCATGCTTGTGGTGTTGCTCAGTATTGTCAGGAGCTTGCGTCTGCGTTGCTAAATTACTGCCTGCAGCTGCTTCTGCACATACTTTAGGAAGCTGTATTAATAGCATGATCGAAGCTTGCAGGAAGCAAGTGAGAAGTGCCATCCTTACAATTAAAAAAAAATAAAATACTGTGGACAATCAAGAGCAGAAAATCCTGTTTCAGTGCTGGAGCTCTGTGTGTGTAGGTCATTAATTAACCTCTTTGTACATCACAGGATTCTGCCCTATGACTGAGTTAACCAGGCTCCAAAAAGGATGCTAGCAGCTCTCTCCCCTCTTTTTTTCTCTCCCTCCTTTTTCTTGCCTCTCATAGGGCAGCCACAAGAAAGATCTCCATTCCCAAAGAGGGAGTGAAGGCTCCTCCTAAACCCATCATGGATAAGAAAAGGTGGAAAGCGCAACACAGACAGCAGCTTTTCTCAGTTGCTTTTAAGCAATATATCCTTTTATCATCAACTTGAAAGTACAAGTTCCTTCCCTGTTCAATGATAGTTAAGGGATTAAAACAGAATCCCCTTGCTGTAAGCGGCTGTTGCACACAATACAAATTCCTTACCCTGATGTAAACCCAAAGAAAACACTTCTTTAAAATGGATGGGCGGGAGGGGGAGACACTGCAAAACCCTGCCAAAAAAGAATCTCAAAGCCACTCGGTTGTTGAAAACAAAGTAATAATGACTTATTAATTTACAGGAGGGAACATGCTCTCAAACTTCAGCCCAAATTTCCAAGAGCTATGAAGAGACTAAGCAGTCCTGACGACACAGCCCAGAGAGATGACCCCACAGCAGCACAGGGGCTCAAGCAGGCTGTCCGTCCTGTCCTCTCGGCCACCCTCAAAATGGGACGGTTTAGCAAAATGACAGCAAAGGGGTCTCAAAGGCTGACACAAATAGCTAGGAGAGAGGCGTGATGACTGTCTTCACCTTTCATGTTGCACAAGATGGCAACTTAGCAGTGTACGTTCTGCAGCCCAGTCTCTATGGCACAGAGAGCTGCAAAATGCAAAGGAATGGCCAGACCTACAAGCCCACGTTAAGTTGCACTTCATCAGACGTAGGTCTAGGTTTCCATCCAAAACCAGAAAAACAGCTGTTCAGGCAAATCCAAAAAAGAAACTGTCTCTTTCCAGTTGGCATAACCATCTCGAAACAACTCCAGTTGCATTAATTTACCGATGTTTAACCGCTGTGTTCACATAAAAGCAAGTAATAGTAGCACTGAAAGCCACAATGGACTAGTATGTTAAATGAGTTCTGACTCCTGTCTTTAGTGGTCACTTAACTCTGCAGTGAGCCAAAGAAAATAATGTTTATTTTAAGGACTAATAAAGAATAGCCTTGAAAAAATAAATCAGGTTTATTTTCCCTAATTATTTTTCCTGTTTCCTCAAATGACTTTCACCTATGCTTATTTAAATACCATTCCTGAGTACCTATAGGTAGACAGTTAATGATTTTAATAGGAACAAGGTTTCAACCACTATGTTCAGACGTTAATCACATCTGTATAAAATCACATTCCTAATAATAGAATTTATTCTGTATATATTCACATAAAGCAATACGTACAGGGATATGCTAATACTAAGTTCCTAGTTTTAAGCACAACTTTACTTATCTTATAGGCGTATGGGCATATGTATATAAACGTGCATATCTTTTTCAAAATATAAAATACACAAACATATATACACACATATAATATAAATCCACACACATCTAATGTACAGGTATAACACATTCAAGAAGACATTGTCCAAGAGATGAAAGAAGAGAAGATTCTGAGTGTGTCTGAAAATAGGGTTAATAGCACATTACAAGACTTGCTCTTTGCACAGGTTTCCTAGAAACTCTGTGTGGATGACTGAGGTCTGCCTGTACATCTACAATGTTGAATGCAGGGATGCCTGGACATCTGGTAGCCCAGCCGAAGCTACTGTATGTCCAGAAATCTTGGCTGTGCACACTGTACAGACACCAGTGAAATTGCACAGCCCAAGCAAAAAGGGTCCAGTAATCTAGGAAAATGTTGAGTTTAACATGCTGGCAATCAGGCGACTGATGTTCATTTAAACACTCACTCCCACAGAGCATCCAGCTGATTTCCTGAGCAGGAAAGAATCAAGCAGACAGTCATGGACATGAAGCTGGAAGCTTCCTGCACTGTATCACTGAAGCACTGCTTCAAAGACACCTTGGACAGAAACATAGTACCTCTAAGATTCAAGGCAAAGAAATCTTCGGTGCTACATATACTGACATTCGTCTTCATTTTCATTCAATCAAAAATATACTTCTTTGGTTAAAAAGTGAAAATAAAACCCAATACAGTATCCGTTTTTAAAAAAATACATAAATAAATTAAAAAAAGAAAAAGAAGGAAGGAACAGATTCACTAAGTTAAATTAGAAACACACACAGTACTAGGAGATTTCTGATGTAAAGCATCTGAAGAGACTTAACCACAAGCAAAACCTACCATACATTTCTTAACACTGCAACAAGTCAGCTGATAAAACTTCGACACGCTCCCATATTGGACGTTCTGTGCAAAGGAGTTCTCGTTTCCCTCTCCTCCTTTGGCTGTCAAAATGAAGAATTGGGAAGCATTTACCCAAAGACTGGCAGAGTCTGACAAAGATTTAGCAGTGTAATTGATGGGAAATCTAGTGTGTTTAGACAGCACTGACTGAAATCAGCCTCTACAACATAGCGTGCCAAAATTCTTATGCCATTACAAAACATGTCCAACAAAAGCAGTCCAAATTCTGGCAGCTTGTAATGGCAGCTTGCTTGGATACGATCAAAAGCAGCTTCGTCCAAAAGATACAGAACATGGACTTGCTCTGAGAACTATTAAAAATGAGTGCGTAGCCAGTAATACGTAAGCAACACGGAAAAGATGACTGTTAAACAACGGAGGCATACAGGACAGTGGCATCACTGTCAGCAAAGGAAGTGGAGAATATAATGTTTTTCAGGTGGAGAAAAAAACAGTAAGGGGCTAGAATTAATAATGGCATAACTACCTATAAAGCTTTCCAACTACAATGGATGTCAGATCAGTAGTATTCTTGATTTAAATATCTTTGATGGTGAGGAGAAGCCAGGAAGCTGCGAGCAGAGCAACAAGCAGCAGAAAGAGATCAGGCTCAAACTGCAAGGTAAATTTAAATACGTAGTTCTCCCCCAATAGGAGTTTAGTCAAGTAACACAAAACACATCAGAAATATTTTAAGAAGTGTAACTCTTCACAAATGCATCTGCACACTGCTCTCTCATACTGTACTGACAGTTTAAGTGGAATTAACAACTCTATTGACAAGTCCACTCCAACGTTCCTCAGTGTTCAGCATCTCTAACTAACAAGATGCAGCAGTTTCCTAATAAATAGGAATTAATACCATCACCAGTTAGCAGGAAAGTTTCAAAATAAAGACTGGATTCACTAACACCATAGGCTACTGGCATGGGCAATACCTCAAATGTGGTATCAACACATTGCGATTTAAATGGCTAAAAATTTTTAGATTACATTTCCTGCAAGGTATATTTTCTGTGACATATGCAGGTTTAACATGAATGTTCAGCTTTTGCATGCTAAGCTATGTTATATTTTTGCTGGTTTTTTGCTTTATGTTTTTCTTTAAGACGTCTCAAGGCAGACAAAAGGTTTACAACTCCAAGCTCCCAGAAGGCAGCTAAGAGAATCTTTTGAGAGACAAGCTTTCAAAGATCAAAGAAAAGAAACATCCTTCTTTGAAAAACAAAAATAATAACGGTCAACTGAATTCTATCTATTTTTTTGCCTGGCATACTTAAAAAATGCAGTAGTAACCAAATTCCTCTCTCCCTCTGTCAACTCGTCATCTAGAAACAAAGCTGTGTAATGCCAATGCTAGTTTGTAGCAGCAATGACAGCATAAACTGTGATGGTGTAAAGGATATAAGGCAAGGCAAAGTCTTTTATTACATTTCGTGACCAACTATTCAGATGCATAAACTCCAGGAAAAAAAAAGAAAAAAAGAAAAAGGACAGGAACTTGTGTGCTTAGAAGTTTATAATAGAGTTTAATAAACACAAAGGGAAACTACAAAGGTATTTGAAGTAGTGGTCTCAAATACATAAAAGCATATGCTTACTAAGGTCAGTACTACGATGCGATAAACAAACTCAGAATAATTATCAGTGAAAATCAGTAATATTTTTTCCCCAACGTCTGCCACACCTTAAAAGAGGGTTTTATAAGAAAACAAACTCTGTGTTAAAATCCAAACTTCATAGTTTTTGTATTTTAAAAGAGAAGACAGATTTATATAAATGCATTTCTCGCTACTAAATTCTACATTAATTTTTGGGGATAGCAAACCATACAAATCAACCAAAACCATGGAATTTGTAAGTGGTAAAAGATGCATGCCCTAACTCCAAATTAACAGTAAGGTGGTGATGTTTTCTTTATCAGTCTATTTTTGCTGGGCTATTTCTTCATTGTAATAACAATTCTTCATTTCTTCACCATGCTATGTATTATACCTAAGAAACAGGTATAATACGCAACAAGTATTACACATAACATACAAAATGGATAAAGTGTTTAAAGAGTAGAGATAGTGAATCATTTTTTCATTATTCTGACGTAAGTTTTTTAATGAAATTGCTGAAAAGGAAGCAAGAGTCACCTGAATCATGGTTTCCTTAAGAAGAACCTATGCTGATTGCTAACTGAGTAGCACTGCCAAACACAGATGCTTAAACATCATGCTTTAATCTCCCTAAAAGCATGACATTGATTTAAGAAAAAAAACTAGATAAAAAGAAGGGACATTTTCCTGACATTTTTGAGAACAAATCTCTCTCTCAAATAAAAGTAGTTTTAAATAGATGGTGTAAAAATATTGTTTTAAAAATCAAAATGGTCAAATATTACATGCCTTCATCAGTTAGAGATTAAGGAGAAAAAATGGTCAGTTTGCTAAAGGTGAAAACTAAATCACTAACACTGGAAACTTCAGAAAGCTGCTCCAGGGTTTCTCTCCTCTCTGCATACTGGGATATCATTAACGCTGGTAAAGACCAGTTGCCCTCATAGAAGCAAATGATGGCCGTGATCCCGCAAATAGCTTGCAAGGGCTTCCAGGACTAGGGTGGATGAATTGAAGTAATTTCCTTTTTATGGCTTGTAATAGCAGGATCATCTGTATTCTGCACAGAAGACAATCCATTGCAGGCAGGCAAACAAATTAGATATTCTTGGGTTTTGCAAGCAGAGCATGTTATTTATCATTAACAACCACAGTAATTACGCTGCAAATGGCCACCTGTTTAAATTTCTCAGGTATTTGTGTTCCCATCAGGCTACTGGGAAAACTAGGCACATGGGGTTTTAAGGAAGGAAGTCCATAGTTCAATAATTGAGTTGGATCTTATTAAAAAGAGAAAAATTCTTGGAAAAAAACATAAACGTGCAGATTGAGGAGCAACCATGCATACAAACTGCTACTACACGTGCACTTGCAGAGAATGACCATATCCTACATACTCCTATGTGGGGCAACAACTTGATTAAGTGGATCTTCCTTCTGCCTCCTAGCCCTGGCTGCTCTCCTCTGTGCCCAGCTCATCTGCCTTAATTCAGAGCTGCTCCTTGATGTGCTCTGGCTTCTTGGCCTAAATTTAAACGATACCATTTTGTTCCATATTTCCTTGTCACAATGCGTTCAGGATTTATGCGTCCCACTACTGCTCCTGAAAAGATGCTGTCAGATTTTTTGCAGAAGAAATCTCAACACAAGTTATTTAGACCATGTGTTGACTCTGCCCAGAGAGGTGACTTCTGGAAAGGTATTCTAGGAAGGCTTCTAAGAAGCGATTCAAAAGGTTTTAAGTGCGCACTTGTTAAAACCGCTATTTCAGAAACTTCAACAAAAGCCACTGGATACAGAACTTAACTTACTAACTTATATTACAGGCCACGTTTACCGTCTCAGCAATGAACACATTCCTCTGAAGTGCGAAGCACGGGGATTCCCAGCTCACTGATAGGTAAGGACGTAAACATCTGATTTTTTTGTTTGGAATTGGGGGTGGTGGATTTTTTTGGATCAGTGTAGCTTGTTGATTATGCTTTGTATAGTATCATCAAAACACTGCAGAGATTTCAAAGTCTTACAGTGCTCATCCATTTGACAGTGTCCACAGTCTGCAATATTTTGGCTGTTAAATGAAATACATTACATTTACTATGCAGCTCAGTGAAGGGAATTATGCAACCAAACTGACTTAGAAAAAGAGGGGCATGGAGAGTTTTTGGCACAAACGGCAGCCTGACAGGGTATTAATAGGAAATGCAGCCTTAAATAAATAGTTAAGAATTCCAAATAAGATGTTAAGAGCTTCTTGCCATATTAACAACTTGCATTTCCTGAAGATCATGCTGTAGTATTCCCGAAGAGGTTCTTGGATACAGAACAGAAATGTTAAGCCTTTGCTCTTCCTATTACTAGCCAGTTTTGTTAGAAAAAAGCTTTAGGGCAAACTACTTTCCACTGCTGGAAAATACCCATACTTTAGGCAAATGGTTAGCGATTTTATAGTACGTATTTGTTGCCGACACTCTGTCAATTTACTTTCCAACTAATTTAACCCATCCTGACTCTAAAGCAGTTTTTATTTTCTCTCCTGCTGATATCCATGATGATCCACAATGTCAGAGATCAAAGGCTCGTTCACATCTTCCAGCTCATGCTGCATCCAAGTAAATTACCAGATATGTTACAGAAAATTTGCAGCATTCACCCAAACATGGTCACAAGCAACCCAACAAAGCTTTAAACACATCACAGAGTCGTGGGTACTGACAAGCTGGAGCTGGAAAGGCAAGCTAATGAACTATGAAAAACTTCTGTACCAAGCAGGCATTTACAAGTGTGGATTGGAAAGAAAAACCCAAACTCCCCTGGGGTTGGGGGGGAGCAATAAAAGTTAAGAAAAACAAAGAAAAGGAAAAAAAAAAACCATACAGGGGGTTTCTTTTAGCTTGGTTTAATAAAGTTAGTAAAGTTAGTAAAGAGATGTGTAAAGTTTTGGCAGGTCTACATGGTTTTTAACCTGTTCTTGCCCAGACACATGAAGAATGACTTGTAGAATGCTCAAAAGAAAATAATGAGCAAATGTCTAATAAAGAGCAGGTCAAGAATTTTTAGCTCACCTCTTTACCCCTTTCAGCACAAGCTAATCCTCACTTGGCACTGAAATAAAACAATACAAACAGAAATCCCTTCCACGTTGGCTGCCTGCCTGAACTATAGTGTCTGTAAACTTTCATTGAAAATTCTATTGGAGTGAAAATGAATTCAGTGAAGACAATTCATTGCTACAACAAGTAACTCTCTCCTAACAAAACATACCTGATGGTTTGGCTTTATGACCTCCATCGGAGGAAAAGACACACGTATCCACAACACATGGCAAACGCATGGAAAATGGGAAACAGTTGGATTCTGACTTGAAGTTTGCGAGAATACTTCAAAGAGACTTGTGATAGCAGTGATATTGCACATGGACAACGAAAGCAGGGAGAATTTTTCTCAATTTCATTTTAAGTGCTCTCTAGTGCACGGCAAAACCACCTCGCTTCCCAGCATTCTGAGTAATTAGCTCTGATATCTTGAAAACAGTAAGTAAAAGATAAATTAGCTGTGCTGAGGAATTAAATCAAACCAGTACCATGGGCTGAATCAGGATATTACAGAGAGAGCTCCACAAGAACTTAACCAGCAATTAGCAAGAAATATCTAAAAACCCTAACAAAACCAAAGAAACCTCAATGGAGGAAGCACAGGCTACCTATTACGACCATCAGAAAACAACAGGGTGAAAACTCTAACTGAAAAAGTTTCAGCATCAGTTCATTTTAATTTAAAGCACTACAGAAATGAAAAGGTTGCTAGTTTAAGACTGCTGTCATACTAAGTGCATCTGGAAGACTATTCAGGATCTTCTACGCTCCCCCACCCCTGCAACTTGAATGCAATTAGTGTCTCAAAGCAATTTAAGTTCTAGTTATGCATAAGCCAAAACTGGCTAACAAGAAGGAAAGCAATGTTCCAAAATCACCATGGCAAATCCAAATGGACTGCAGCAAAAAAATCCCAGCTGGCAAACCACCAAATGCAATTTTTTACCATTTCTGAATAGTTTTCATGCCATATACCTTCAAGCTATTTGGCTATACTACCTATCAGATGGAATGGCTAGATGGATGGGAGGTGATTAGTGTCAGAGAAATTCCTGGTTAGGAGATGAACCACCCAGGGCACTACAGAGGTAAAAAAAAAAGGAGCAGGATAAAAATAGAGTGAATCACATAGCATGACTGATAATTCATAACAAAGGGTTTCTCCTGCTTTTCTGGAAGTACTGCAGTGACAAGTATTGACGACGAAACAACTTGAGAGACAAATCTCAACTGTCACTGGGGTTACAAAGACAACAGCTTCCACGGAGTGAATGCCGTCAGCTTACAGCAGCGAAGCGAGGGATAAATGAAGGTATTTAAATTAGATAGTGAAGTAGTAATTTTTTTTTCCTCCTCCTTCTTTCTTACTTTATTCCCCCCTTTCACTAGCATAACTGTGTTGGCATCACTAACCATCCTACACCTTCCTACAGTTGCCATACAGCAGGCAGTCCTACCAGTTGTACTGAAATCAAAATGGTGACCAGCAGACAGATGGTTTCAATTAAGTTTATATGTTTTTTTTTTCTCAGTCCTCTTTCCAATAACAGCAATTGCATGCATCTTACTTGTGTAAATCTGAAATATCCAGCATCAGGTTATAAATAATAACTGTCACATTTCCTGGACCAAACTCTCCAAAGCGCTCAGCTCCTATTTGGACCTGTTAGATGAACCAGCCCATCTTTAAAGAGTTTGGCAGGCAGCAAAATAATCAGTCTCATGGCTATTCCCAACAAAGCTACTTTCCAAAATGACAAGCCTTCCCCCTTTCGGTTGTCAAAACAGAACCGAAAACCATGCTACCATACTTTGTCTAGAGTAGGGGTTATACAAACAGTAAATGCCAAATCCCTCAAAATGCTAGAGAGTCATATGTATCACTGCTAGAACCACACAGCAAAAAAAGTTGTTTTCAGTTGGATTGTTCACCTATTCAGACTCATTTAAAAAAAACTTCAAACAAGCCTGACTCCCAGACACTTCTTGAGCACGCACTCAAAATTAAGTGTGGGTCCATTCCACAGTTAACTGCAACCTTAATTACTCCTGTGTTTTTCTAAATCTGCTCATCCTGATACTGGGTCTACATAAACAGGGGACTAGTACTAGTTGCATTCAGAATAGCAAGGAGTTAGAGTTAATATTAGAAGCATGAACAAAATACAGTTTGCACTAATGGTGAGAGCAGCCTGCCCACACAGAGCCAGTCATCTCAGGCTACGAAATCCACCTGAAATTCTGCCCTCTGTAAAGCAGGGGGTTATTTGAACTCCGGTTGATGCCATCTGACCAGTTTTAATTGCCTTTTTTTTTTTTTTCATCTATCAATTCCCTTGATACTCCTTATTCTTTTAAATCCACACACAATCCTTCTATGGCTTCGAAGTCAGGCATTTCAAAGCCTCCTCCTCGAACAGTTTATTGTGCACCACAGCTGACTGTGTGCATTTCAGCATTGAACACTGATGCAATGAGAAAGGTTATTTTATCCACAGCTCCTTGAACATGTGAGGGAGCTTTCTCTTATTGGGAATGGTCTGTTGTCACCTTGGCTGCAATCCTCCGTTAATGAGACTTGGGAGACAGTGCAAAGCTACAGCCCCTGCTTCTTTAGCTTTTCTTCAGAGAATTAGGAGCTCCACATCTTGATAAAATGACACAAAATATCTTCCTCAATAATGAAATTGATTTTCTAGCCTTTGATTGCTGAAAGCATGCTTGATAAATTTAATGGGAAGCAAAAAAAAGGGGGTAACTGAGAAGAGGAGATGTTAACAATGAAGCTCTCATGTGAGGAGGATTCAGGTCATCAATTTTCCTTCAGTATGAATCAAATACTGTTAACAACACGGAAGCAGCCCCATGATAAGACACATAGATGCGCTCAGGAAATTTAACGCTTTGCCCTTCATCACAGAATTTACAGCATTTAATCGACCAAATGGCAAAAAAAGGCCAAAAGGCAGAGGCTCTTATTAACTGGAAAGCGGGAGGCGTGACAGAAGAGTGGACCGGGATAACGAATGCACAGTGAAGTCATAGGGATGCTTGTGAAGCCACTCCAATGTCTCGGCGATGCTGAGGTTCTTGGAGATAATTAAATTACATCTCCCCCATGGGCACAATCTAATTTGGGATGTGATGGAAGTAAGAAAGAGCCTCTGTATTCTTCCATGCTCCAGAGGACATGGAGTATTCACTGAGTTAGATGCCTGACGAAACACATCAAGGCTTGCATCTGTATCAGTGAGCTCTTCGGCCTTCACCCAGAAGATTTCCCCCTCTTCTTCCTCAGATCCTCTCTCCAGGCTCCTTTCCAAAATACTTTCCTAGAAATCTCTTTCAGCCCTCATGTAGACGTCCATTCCTGCTATCACCTCATTTAATACTGACCAAATTTGTGTGCCTCAAGGTTGTGCCTGCCGCATGCCCTGCTCTCTTGCTATTCTCTAAATTCAGTTTGCTAGCACACAGCACGTAGTAGGTAACACCAGCAACCCCTCTCACCCTCAAAAAAAGCCGCATAAAGAAACCCAAACCAACAAAACCAAACCATCCAGCATGTACAAGATGACCCAGTCATTCACCAGGCTTTCATGCATGTCTCTTCGCCCTCAAAAGTGCTTACAATATCTTCAATGATTTTTTCTATTAAAATTTCTCTAAGAAGCAAAAGTACTTGTCAAGCCAAAGAGCTATCTGATATGGATGAAAAACTTTATGCAGAGGAAGATCTTCATTAAACAATATAAAGGATGCAACATTTAATTAAAATTAAGACTCTGCTAATAGAAACACTGCCATTCTTCCCCATTACCTTTGTAATGGTGGTGGAAAGGACACCAAGTGAGCTTTACAGATCATCCAATATGGTTTTTCAGCATCTACTGATGTAACCATGTATTTTAATACACAAGAATGTCACAAATGCAAAGTTTTCCAATATTTCTCAGAAACAGAATTTTACTTACTGTTCACAAGTAACCTGTCTCATATAAATCAATGCTAAAACTAATACATAGCACCCATTTGCACATCAAGCAACCTGTAAGTAGAAAACTGAACAGCAACAGAGGATTATTGACAGTAATAGTTGCAAACAGCTGTCCAGGGGACTTCTCCCTGCTCACAACACTCATCTAAACATTTATTGAGCTCACAAAAGGCATCTTCAGCAATCTGAATGGGACCTGCTAGCACATTTTTTTATTAAGTTAGTTGAATTACACCCTCTTTTGACTTCTGGAGAGCCAAGAGACAAATATATTACTCTAGTATCTATGGTGTCAGACTCCCCAACACATTCTTCCCAGAATTTCTGCATTGAAAAGTGTTTCATTCTTTCTATTGATCCAAAGCACACATTAAAATGGCTTGCAGAGAAGGAATTGTTCTGT
The DNA here is from genome assembly GCA_013398225.1 of Steatornis caripensis. Lineage (NCBI taxonomy): Eukaryota > Metazoa > Chordata > Aves > Caprimulgiformes > Steatornithidae > Steatornis > Steatornis caripensis. Next base: position 16,192 of record VZSC01007943.1, read on the forward strand.
CCTTACTTTATTCAATACTAGCATTCCATAAAGTCAAAAACCTGGTGCCTTTAAGTTACAGAGAAAAGGGACAAATTACAACTTCACATAAGATGTGGCAAATTCCTGTCACACAGCTTTCCTGTCCAGTTTAGTCTCAGTAACCCCCGTCATGTGAATGTGCCAAAACTCTCCTGCAGCCACAGGGCCCAGTCAAGGATCTGGGAGAGGTTCCACTTGCCTTGTACCACTTGTGAGCGGCTGCTGTCAATGCCACTGATACCTCACTTTGTAATCACCTAGCACAAAGTCATTATCGTTGGCATGGGAAGGATCCATGCTTCTCCAATTTGCATGCATTTCTTTGCAGAGAAAGGGCACTGCTGGACAAAGTCTCAGCCAACAGTCTCTGTATTTTATTACTAAAAACACAGTACTCCTTTGAGCCCTGTG